>VZTO01022252.1:0-19147 GCA_013400615.1 Syrrhaptes paradoxus
CTGCATTCCAACACTCCAGTCGCTATTGCACAATTTAAAACAGTGGCTCAAAATATATAAAAAATTACTGGCTAATAAGGGTGTTACAGTCATGTATCAATGACCCAAGATACTCCAAGTTATTCCTTATCTCAGTTACACTACGACATTTAATGTTCTGAAGGAGTCTGTAGTCGGAGTCCCAGCCAACTTTCTCCATGACATCTGAGCTGGAAATTTTATTTAATGGAGATAGTGACACATAGACTGACTGATACAAAGGAGCAAACTTCCTAACCAGGTCAGGCAGTGTTGAGGACAAGTATCTATTTGTGACTGGGCCGCAGGTGGCTTTGAAATGGTCTGTATATTTTAACCAAAAAAAAAAAAAGAAAAAAGGAAACGGTACACAACATGAAATTAGAGTAGTGTAATGTCTCTAAGATTCCTCATAGCTACAAGAAATAAGAAGTTATCTATAAAGCTGCGAACAAGCATAAATTACTGCTGTAGTCTGCATTATATATCTCCTACAATATTGTTTTTTGTGTAATACTGAAGACTGGTTGAGCTAATGTAAGGGTTCTTTCTGGTGGGTTGACCTTGGCTGGATGTCTGGTGCCCACCAAAGCTGCTCTGTCACTCTCCCTCCTCAGCTGGACACAGGAGAGAAAATATAGCAAAAGGCTCATGGGTCGAGATAAGGACAGGGAGATATTACCAATTACTATCACAGGCAAAACATACTCAACTCAGGGAAATTAGTTTAATTTATTCCTAATGAAAAATCTGAGTAAGATAACAAGAAATAAAACCAAATCTTAAAACACCTCCCTCCATTCCTGGGTTCAGCTGCACTCACGATTTCTCTGCCTGTTCTCCCTGAGCAGGAGACAGAGAATGGGGATTGCAGTCATTTCACTGTCTGTTGTCTGACATTTCTTCCTGCTAATGTTCCTCCCCTGCTCCAGTGTGGGGATCACCCACAGAAGACAGTCCTTCATGAACTTCATAAACATGGGTCTTTCACGTGGGCTACAGTTCTTCATTAATTGCTCCAACATGAATCTTTTCAAAGGGGTGCAGTCCTTCAGGCACAGTCTGCTCCAGCGTGGGTCCCCCATGGGGTCACAAATCCTGCCAGCAAACCTGCTCCAGCCTGGGCTCCTCTCTCCACAGGGCCACAGGTTCTGCCAGGAGCCTGCTCCAGCATGGGCTTCCCATGGGGTCACAGCCTCCTTCAGGCACATCCACCCACTCTGGACTGGGGTCGTCCAGGGGCTGCAGGTGTATCTCTGCTCCACTGTTACCCTCCGTGGCTGCAGGGGCACAGCTGCCTCACCGTGGTTGCACCATAGGCTGCAGGGGAATCTCTGCTCTGGCACCTATAGCACCTCCTCCCCCTCCTTCTTCACTGACCTTGGTGTCTGCAGGGCTGTTTCTCTCATACATTCTCACTCAGAGCTCTCTCTTCCAGCTGCTGTTGTGCAGCAGTTTTCCCCCCTTCTTAAATATGTTATCGCAGAGGTGCTACCACTGTTGCTGACTGGCTCAGTTTTGGACAGTGGATCCAACTTGGAGCTGGCTGCCAGTGGCTCTTTTGGACATGTGGAAAACTTCTGCTTTCTTCTTATAGAAGCCACCCCTGTAACTCCCCTCTGCTACCAAAACCTTGCCATGTAAACCCTATACACTCTTCCTTTTTATCTCAACTCCTTAATTCTTCAGGAAACAGTTGGCTACTATTATTTTTGACAACAACTTATGCATCTATATAATAGAGGATAACAATGACACTTCCACACAGCAAAATATCTAGGCAAATGCGTAACTTCAATAAGTGTTTTGCTTAGCTTGTGAACGAAGAGCTGTAGTAAAGTGTGGTGGTGCAACAGCCCCCCTCCCCGTCCTGAGTAATTTACCTCACACCATTAATAAATCTTAAATTGTTGCTAAATTGTAACCATGTGAGATATTTAATCTGCAACATAAAGTAGTTATATAATTTAGCTGTAAGAATTGTTTCTACATGTGATATCTGGAGGGTTGTCAAAATATATATAGAAAATATGGTGAAATATGAAAATTACCTTGGTTTATATTTGAAATGTCTGTATTTCTCAGGAATGATGAAATCACTAATAAGTTATGGAATTCTTATGGATAATTATAAATGTATATAAAAATATACATTACGTTATCTCAAAATCTACCTAGGTCACAGAAAGCTTATTGTTAAATGATTTGGATAATAAAAAAAAATAATAATTGGGTACCTTTTAAATTTCCCTTGCTTTGGAAGAACAGTTGTTCCATAGATGTCATTCCACTGTACACTGCTCATTGGGACATGTAATTCCTACTAAAAATATTCTGGAATAGCATATATAAGCATAAAAGCTTTACACCTGAAAAGTTTAATATCTTAATCTTCTCCAACTCTAAAAATGAATAACTACATCAGAGAATAAGGTATTTGGCCTTTGATGGGTTTAATCTCATTTTTCAAACTCCATAGAAGCTTTAAAAAAGTTTTGTGTGAAATCCTGCTCTCAGAGAAATCCATGTTCTGGTTTCAAAGCAGATTTTTGTGCCAGAGAGGGTGCTACACAGACATTCAGAGTGGTCTCAGCTAGAAGATCTCATCTAGGTTCATGTTCTGCACTGAGGAGTAGTGGTGGGGTGCAGGGTTCTTTCTAGATCTCAGTAAGAAAGGCACAGCAGCAACTACTTTAATGATAATACTTACATAGTAAATATAGGATGGCTCCTTATGTCTAGTGTTGCAAACAAAACTATGCAACTTGTTTTGACAGGTAGGAGTGCCATCTCTTTCTTAATGCTCACCACAAGCTGCACATACCTAGGAACTGTAGGCAGCAGCAGTACATATCCAGAGCCTTCCAGCTTGTACATCTTTACTGTTATATTACTGGTCACTCATGTTAACCTATCTGTACCTCAACCCTAAGCACAAAGCCCAATACAGCTGTCAGAATTTGCTCAAGACCACTAACTCATCAAACATAATGCCTCCTGCAAGTATCCCAACACAGTCCAGCTGAGATTCTCTACTCTATCACTCATACTTTTGCCTATGCATGTCAGTATTCTTGTTCACTGACTTAAATGATAATTTCTCATGATTCATTTCCTTGCTGGATCTCTAATTAATCCTGCTATCAGGAAGGAATCTAGAAGGGATTGCTCTCAAACAAACAAACTAATAAATTAAACTGTTAGACAAGCTTCTCATTTTAACCTGTTGACATCCAATAGATTGCATGATAAGTAACGAAGGTAGGAATTGCTACATTGCTGTATTATATAAGTTGCAGCTTTAGCAGTTTTTTTGAGACTGCACACTCAAAAATGTCTATCTAGACTTTCCAGCTACACCTTTTGTGCACTGCAATTTGTGGGGAACAGCTTGCTTCCATATTTCACAACTTAGTTCTTTTTCTGGCTTGTATGGAGAGGAGGATGAGACTTGGAATTTCTCTTCTGAGTATGCTCCCTTAGCAAAACTGTTGGCTTTCTGACTGATGCTAACTTTTATAATCCATCATTAGTTATAGTTTAGGTAGACAATAGAAGAATCTTTTTGGATAATTTTGGATAATAACATATTAGTTTTATATACTGAGATTCTGTGTTTAATTAAATTCCCTTCTGGTAACTACTGATCATAACACAACCTGGCCAGAATTTCTCCATTTCAATATTGGAAATAAAACAACACCCCACCCCCATTCTAGAATAAAACAGGACACAATGGGTGAATAAAGATGCTACAATCACTAGAGTGACTTAAGAAGTAGGCTGTCGAGTCATGTTTCGTTTTGCTTGATTTTCTGTAGATCAATTCCTGACATGAAGCTCAAATTACTAGACAATTATGTTAGGAATACTATATTTTCTAACTTCGTTTTGACAAATGCTCTCAGCGTGAGGTGTTCTTTTAAGATGTCTAGCAAATTGAGCCTTTCAAAAGATATAGAAATTCAACACACTTCACATCTTATGTATAGGTTTTTGACATATCACCTAAGCTAGTCAGTATAAATAAGCATTTCCAATGCATGATTCATGTGACTTATTTTGGGTTTTTTTTTAGCAGACAACTAAATTGGATGTTGACATCTATCTTGTAGACCTCTAAACCTGGACAAAATGAACGCCATCTTGTTTCTAGTTCTCAACAGCTGTAGTTGGCAATTGTTTAGATGATTAGCACCCGTGCTTCTGAACATGTTTACCTGTGGGACTACAGGCTTTTGTTTACATAGGTTTCGTAAGGACATTAGTTCTTAGACTGCTCTTCTGAACATGGACACTAAGTTCTGCTTTGGTAATCTGTCATTTTCTGTATTTTACCAATAGTTTCTTTGATTTGTCTTCTGGAAATGAGTATGTAAGCAAATTCTTTTTCCCTAAAAAAAAAGCTATATATAATTACACTCACATCCTTGTATCCTAGCTACAATAAACTTGTGAGCAGAGAACTTAAAAATTATTGAGGAAACACTGGGAATAGAGCACTGTAAAAATATATTGTTTTCTGAAATGTCTGAGGATTCCATTCCGCTTTGAATAAAATAGACATGTATTCATTGAGATATTTCTCCTTTCCAGCTGGGATCTCACTCTGGATCTATGTATATTTAATTACTGCATGCAAAATGAATATTCTTGAGAGAAAACTCTGTCCCAGATTAGTCAAAAGTCATGGGACTGCTACATCTTCATGAAATGTAGAATTTGCGTACTGTAGTCACCTCAGTAGAGGTGGGATTTTTGACATATTTCTCCAGCTTCTCATGCAATTGCTCCAGTCATTGGTAAAACAGAGGCACCAATTTCATGCCCTAGTTTTGTGTTCTCAAATAGCTTGTTAAACATGACTTTAAAACATGATCTAATAATTTCTTTCAGGTATGGTAGACAGATGAATGCTTATTCTTTGAATCTTACCTCTTTATTCTTGTGACTGACGTGGCAAACATTTGACATTTTTTTACTACTTGTCCATTTCTGGAGATGTGCAGTCTACCTGTGTTGATGCTTCCAGGATTTTGTTACTTTTTATTGAAGAGAAAAAAAAAAAAAGAAGGTTGGAACTTATCTGCTATTGACTGTTTCCTCCTCAAAAGTTAGACAGTAGATGAAAAGGTTGTGGGGTTTGGGGTTTTTTTTCACAGTTCAGTGTATTTTAAGGATAGTTCTTTATAAATTTTTCTGTGGATTATATAACTACAGTGAATTGTAACCAATATTGAAAGGAATGACTTGATAAAAAGCAAGTTACTTTTCACCCACAAAAGTTTACTTTGAGATTTTAAATTCATTTAGGAGACAATCAGTTAGAATTTTATGATATTGCTATAATTTTTTAACATTTTTTTGCATTACTTGCAGCCCAGACTACCAAAATAGTTTGATTCTTGTATTTACAACTAGCAAGCTCATAAACTGGTCTCCTACCAGCAGATTGTTCTGACAACAGTGACACTGAACCACAATATAACATAGATTTCTGAAAATGTATTCAGTCATCTAAGTCATTGGGTTCAGCGATGTGTGTGCTTCTTCAAATTCACAGCAGAATAATCTTTAGATATTAGGAAGAAATGTTTTACTGTGAGGGTGGTGAGACACTGGAACAGGTTGCCCAGAGAAGGCGGGGATGCCCCATCCCTGGAGGTGTTCAAGGCGGGCTTGGATGAGGCTTTGAGCAAACTGATCTAGTAGAAGGTGTCCCTGCCCATGGCAGGGGGGTTGGAACTTTATAATCTTAAAGGTCCCTTCCAACTCAAACCATCCTATGGCTCCATGATTCTATGATGATTAGAAATTAAGTCTACATATAGATGATACAGGCTAGAACACCTGTCTCCCAAGTCTGAGTGACAAAACAACCCCAGTAGAATATTTTTTATCCATAGATCTAGTGTTAATTAATTACCCAGTTCTTTGGATACTTGAATGAATGGGAGGAGACATTATTATAAACATAGTATGGTAGAACTCTTATTTTGGGAGCTATTACTATTACTTTAGCAATGAAGGCTAGGAAACATATTTGATTTCTGTCTATACATATGTCAGATGGCAAACACAGCCTATGAATAAATTAGAGGAGAGTCTTTCACTCTAAATGTGTTGAGGGTATAATCACAGTCATGAAGTGAGGAAACCTAGAAGCCTTTAAGGCTATGATCCATAAATTTTTGAGAATCAATTTTTGAACTTGTGTAGTAGGAAAATAGATTAAGTAAATGGGAAAATACTTTACAGTCTTTGCTCCTAAAAATGCAAAGTTTGACTTCAGGAGTAATAAACTCATAATGTTTAAGTAGTCTTTTTCCTTATTTAATGTAGTTGTTAGTTTAATAAATCATACACTCTCACATAAGAACTACTAGAATATGGCTTCAAAATATATTTATTCTAGATTATGGAAATATATATCTTTACCTCATTAAATATATGTGATGCTTACCTCTAACTATTAAACTGTAGTGTTTAACCTAGCAACATGAATTAAATATTCCAACTTTAGAAAGAGAATCTGCACAGGAGACTGAAATTATATTCTACAGAACCTTATGTAACTGGAAAATTAGGTATTAGATAAATAGCAATATGCTTCAATGGGTGAAAGAAAGAGGGTATCTAGACAGAGTATATCTGCATCAACATTTTTTTTGTTTATTCCTTGAATTCTGACCAATGCAGAATTTATTTTAACTCCTAACAGAACTAGCAGGATTAACTTGAAACAACACCACAAAAACAAATTCAAATTTATGTCTTAAATTGTGAAGTATGAAACAGAAGTTACCTTTTATACTATAGCTAGAATGCAAAGGACAAGATTTCTAGTCATAGGATGAGATATATCACTCTGCACCCATGACACCTACACAGCCTGGGAAGTTCTAAAGTAATAACAAATTCCAGCTTCTCCAGCTAAGATATATGCAAGAGTATTAATAAGAAAATGCCTTCATTTCATCATGATGGCATTTGGGAGTTTTAGAACCCTCTAGTCCATTAGTCAGTTTTGTTAATGACTGCACTCATCCTTTTAATCATGTGAAACACATTGACTGAGCTTCATTTAGTTCAAAGTGCCTTTCAGAAACCTGAGCAGAATCTGAGTGTTTTGAAACTTTACCTTGTCTCATTGCAACATATATTTACCTAACTTTGTTTGTGAAGATATAATACATTCATAGTCTGTAAGAAAAAATCTGCCCATTTTAAAGTATTAAAAATTGAAATTTGGGTGCCTAGCATGTTGACAAATTGTCTGTTCTCCTCATGTGTATTTCCAACCTATCTTCCTAATTATGATTACCGAAAAATTATTGATATCTACACTTTTTTGCATTATTGTTGCACAAATATTGTTTTTACAAAATTATTTAAATTCTGTGAGCAGAACACTTTTTGCCGGCAAATCAAAAATTTCCAGCATCAGATCACAACAACAGTCTTGGAGGGCCATTTTTTTAATTTCAGAATGACCATAATCAACCAAACTAATAGGTGTTGAACCTTTGCCAGCATGAATTTGAGTAACTAAGTTACAAGGATATCAAATCCTATACAAAACACAAAAGTGTTTCTGCTCAACATACTTTGCAAAGGTACATAGAAAATAAGGAAGTGATTGGTGACAGCCAACACGACTTCACTAGGGGCAAATTGTGCCTGACAAACAGGGGGGTTACAGTGTTGGTGGATAAGGGAAGAGCAACAGACACCATCTGTCTCAACTTGTGTAAAGCCTTTGACACCGTCCCACTCAACATCCTTGTCTCTAAACTAGAGAGGCATGGATCTGGTGGAAGGACCATTCAGTGGATAAGGAATTGGCTGGACGGTCGCAATTGAAGAATTGGGGTCAACAGCCCAGTGTCCAAGTGGAGACCAGTGATGAGCAACATTCCTCAGGGGTCGATATTGGGGCGAATGTTGCTTAACATCTTTGTTGGAGATAGGGACAATGGGATTGAGTCTGCCCTCAGCAAGTCTGCTGATGATCCCAAGCTGGGTGGCGATACGTTGGAGAGAAGGGATGTCATCCAGAGAGATCTTGACAGGCTTGAGAAGTGGGCCCGTTAAGACTTCATGAAGGTCAACAAGGCCAACTGTGAGGTCCTGCATGTGGGTCAAGGCAAACCCAAACACAAATACAAGCTGGGCAGAGAATGAATTGAGAGCAGTCCTTAAGAGAAGGAATTGCAGGTGTTGGTTAATGAGAAAGTTAACATGACCCGGCAATGTGCTCTTGCAGCCCAGAAAGCCAACTGTATCCTGGGCTGAGTCAAAAGAAGTATTAGCAGCAGGTTAAAGGAGGTGATTCTCCCCCTCTACTCTGCTCTTATGAGATCCCACCTTGAGTACTGTGTTCAGCTCTGGGGCCCCAAAGATAAGAAGAACATGGACCTGTTAGAGCGAGTCCAGAAGAGGGCTACAAAGACTGTCAGAGGGCTGGAGCACCTCCTCTTCAAGGACAGGCTGAGAGATTTGGGCTTGTTTAGCTAAGAGAAGAGAAGAGAAGAGAAGAGAAGAGAAGAGAAGAGAAGAGAAGAGAAGAGAAGAGAAGAGTCTGAGGAGACCTTATTGCAGCCTTTTAGTATTTAACAGGGGCCTACAGGGGAGATGGGGAAACACTCTTTATCAGGGAGTGTACTGATAGGACAAAGGGTAAGAGTTTCAAGCTGAAAGAGAGGATTTAGATTAGGTATCAGGAAGAAATATTTTACTGTGAGGGTGGTGAGGCACTGGAACAGTTTTCCAGAGAAGATGTGGTTGCCCCATGCCTGGAACTGTTCAAGGCTAGGTTGGATGAGGCTTTGAGCAACCTGGTCTAGTGGAGGGTGTCCCTGCCCATGGCAGGGGGTTGGAACTAGATGGTCTTTAAAGTGCCTTCCAACCCAAACCATTCTGTGATTCTATAATTATGATTCTATCCAATCTTTTGTTCATTATGCCAACACACTGTGATAAATTATGAAAAGTTTAAACCCTGTATATGGAAACAAAATAAAACTTATTATAAGCAGAATTTTGACATCTAGCTTGAAAAAATATGAGATGTTTAAGCTGTGTACTTTCAAGAATTCCTTCCCTGCCTGAGACTTTTACAGTTGTAAATATTGTCAACTTTTTAAGAGATTAGTCAAAATTCAGTGATGTCTGGATTTAATAAACAATGCCTTCTTCTGCTATGTTTTTTGATTTCTTAAATTCATTATGTGTTCAAAACAGATCTGACACATACTAATGGTAGTGGACTCCCACATTAAGAAGTAAGAAGTGATATTTCCTTTTTTCTTTGAACAAAAAAAGAAAAATCTATTACCCTTTCTACAAAATGCTTATAGAACTTTCCCCAAAACCAGAAGATCAGAAAGTAATTCTTATTATAATCTGAGAGTGTTCAAAACCAGCACCTCTCAAAAGTGCTCGACTTGCTAGGTAAAGTAAGTTTTTTGGAGGTATATGAAAGCTCTCATCATTCCAGCATTTCTGTCATAGGTAAAGTAAAAAACAAACAGGAAAGATTTTAAGAAATTTTGGGGAGAGAAACAAAGTCCTAAATGGTTGTAAAATTTTTCCTTTTTTTTTAACAGGAAAAAAATAAATTTTGTTTTTTCCCACATGCATATTGTATTTTTAAAGTCATTTTAAACACATACATTTTCAATATATTACTATTGTGAGTAAATTAGGTTGGTGAGTTTTGGTTAAAAAGATTCTAAGAATAGTTTTATATCTGTAGGAGTTATGATATCTTTTAAATATTAAATTCTCAGTATATGAATTAAATACAGTAAAATTTAAGTGAGTGTTTTAAGTGTTCTTCTATCTGATTTGTGATATGTCCAGGATTTCAGTAGTCTCTGAAACACAAAAGTACAAAGTCCATCTGCTCCTCTTCATTATACTTGTCTGAATTCTTGAATATCAACCTATGCTGATAACAGAGAGAATAATTCTTCTAACAAACATACAGCAGCTTAGGGTTAAACTGCACAAAAATATTTTCTCACCAGGCAGAACAAGACTATAATTATTTTAATGTATTTTCAATAAGGATATTTGGCTTCTCGTGATATAACTTGTTAAGGGGGAAAATAATTTTTTAAAAATGTTGTGAGAACAGCAAACAATAATACGTTAGCTCTTTTGCTAAAATTTCACAAACTTTTTATTTGAATAAGCTCTAGTGTAGCTACTATATTTATTTTAGACATTTTACATCTGCAAATGGGAAAATACCCATATAGTTCACCCTGGTGAGGTTTTCTTCTTTTAAGAAGTTTCTCAATCATTAACTACTTGGAAATGACCTGTTTTGTGTTCATTGACTAATTAGTCCAGTTCCAATTCAGTCCACATTTAGGTAAATTACCTCAGAGAGAGCTGGGTCAAGCTGTTGTGTTTTTTTCAGTGTTTTATGTGATTGTTCTGGTGTATTCACAGAAATATATAAAACCTGAGTGTTTCTCCCCACTAGGAAATTTGCACTAATAATTATAATATTATTTTTCATATAAAATTATCATCAGCTCCTTATACTGCTCCTTCTAGAAGGTACCAGAAGTTAGATTTATTTTGGCTAACCTAAGACATGACAAATTTAGATTTATACGTTGTAGCTAAAACATAAATTATGTTGTGATTAAGTTGCATGGTCATAGAATCATAGAATCATACAATCATAGAATGGCCTGGGTTGTCAACCACTAGAGCAGCCTGCCCAGGAACCCATCCAGCCTGGCCTTGAATGCCTCCAGGGCTGGGGCATCCACAACTTCTCTGGGATGTTGTGGATGTGGTTATGTATCTTATGTTGGATGGCATAGATGGATGAAGCCTTCTTAGAAGTCATAGAATATCACTAATAGATGCCAAACACTCTTTTAAAGGTGGATAGCTCTCCCACTGATTCCACTTGTCTCCCAGCCACATGTAGATATTTCAGAAATCTTAGTTCATATAAGGCACTGTCAACCTGCGTTTATGCAACTGAATAACACACACATAGTGTCTTTTTAGTCAGTCAGAGAAATAAAATGCAATTCTTGTAGGTTATTTTTCATCCTAGGTCTACCCCAGAATGAGAAGATTCATATGACAGAAATGTCTATTTCTCTAGGATACCTAGGGTTGGTTTTTTACATACATTAGAAACAGCTAACCTGCTCCAGAGGCAGTTAGTCTTAAATAGTGTAAATGTGAGCATGAAACTTGCCTTCAGGTCACAATTCAAGGGCCTTGTAAGCCTCACTCACTGGGTTACTTTTATTTAGATATCTCTTCCCATTCTACAAGAAAGACATAGGCAACTTAGAATCACACAGTGATCGCTTGTTGGATAATATATACAGAAGATACTAAGGATCAAGATGTTACAAGGCTAAGCACTACCTGAGTCTCTGTTGGACAGCTGGTCATCATCCATGAGAAGAAGCATTACCTTCCCTTTATCCTTGAATATGCTAATCTTCAGTGTTGTTTAGGTGCCATTTTCTGAATCTCTCTTTTTTTTCTAAGTGGTTTATACATTTTCTTGTCCATATTTTCTTTCTTGATTTCCTGACCTGCAAATTATTACCGTCTAAATAATGTGTTTATACTTTTCATATGCTGCATGGCCTGAACATTCTCACAGATCACCAACAATTTCCTAAAAAAAACTGAGCCAAAGTCACAAAGTGGTGCTACACTGAAGCACTCCAGCTTGTGAAACTGTTTAGTTTAGTTCCAAATAGGTTTCGATACCTCCTACTATGCATACAAATGTCCACATGACTGAAATTCAAAGATATAGAGATTTAACTTCCTCAAGTAAAACTTGAAAACAGTCCTGCAATATTATAGTTCAATTACTTAAATGTATATGCATATGAGAAATTCCTTTCTATTGCCTGTCAGATGGTTCAGTAATCAGAATTAATAGATATGATTCTCCTGTTACACTACAAGCCTATTTATTTTAAATACTTCCTATATAAACCTTGTTCACATGTATCATAAACTTCTGAAATTCTGTTTCATAGAATGTATAGTGGAAAAGTTAGCTAATTAAATCCACTTACATATCAGTACTATTTCTAAATATCTTTTTATCTGTTCGGCCTGTTTACTGTGAAGTAAACTTGTGAAATAATAAAGGTGTTAGGAATAACAAAGAAACAATGTGGTTCACACACTGAAGTTATGAAGCTGAAATATGATCTTCAGAAAAAGCCTGTATGGCATATATATTGTCTTATTATTATTACATCACTGTCCCTATAAATGGTAAGTGAAACATAGAAGAAACATTATTTTTTTCTAAGGAGATAGAAATCATAATGTCATCCAACAACTTAATTTTGTATAATTATTATTGTGAATATATTCTAATATTTTAGCTCTTCAGTCTTGACCAACAAAAATCTCACTCCAGAAGGTTTTTTTAGTGCTTGATATAGTACATCTTCAAGGAACCAGCAGTAATTTACCGGAACATCAGAACTTCTATGAATGTTAGAATGGCCCACTACAGAATGTAAAGAAGCTACAAAAGAAAGTGCCAGAGAGAAAATTAAATGAGGGAATCATAGTCATAGAATGTTTAGGGCTGGAAAGGACCTCAAAGGTCATCAAGTTCCAACCCCCCTGCCAAGGGCAGGGACACCCTCCACTAGACCAGGTTGCTCAAAGCCTCATCCAGCCTGGCCTTGAACACCTGGAGGTCATCCACAGCTTCCCTGGGCAACCTGTTCCAGTGTCTCATCAACCTCACAGTGAAAAATCTCTTCCTAATGTCTAGTCTAAATCTACCCTCTTTCTGCTTATACCCATTACCCCTTGTCATTTCAGTACACTACCTGATAAAGAGCATTTCCCCATCTCTCCTGTAGGCCCCCTTCAGGTACTGGAAGGCTGCTGTTAGGTCTCCTCACAGCCTTCTCTTCTCCAGGCTGAACAACCCCAACTCTTTCAGTCTGTCCTCATAGGGGAGGTGCTCCAGACCTCTGACAATCTATGTGGCCCTCCTCTAAACTCACTTCAACAGGTCCATGTTCTTATCTTTGGGGCCCCAGAGCTGAACACAGTACTCCAGGTGGGGTCTCACGAGAGCAGAATAGAGGGGGAGAATCACCTCCTTCAACCTGCTGCTAATGCTTCTTTTGATGCAGCCCAGGACACGGTTGGCTTTCTGGGCTGCAAGCTCACACTGCCCGCTCATGTTGAATGAGCTAATACCCCCAAGTCCTTCTCCTCATGGCTGCTATCAATCCATTCTCCATCCAGCCTGTATTTGTGCTTGGGGTTGCCTCGACCCACGTGCAGGACCTTGCACTTGGCCTTGTTAAACTTCATGAAGTTTGCATTGGCCCATCTCTCCAGCCTGTCAAGGTCCCCCTCTGGATGTCATCCCTTCCCTCCAGCATGTTCATCACACCACACAGCTTGGTGTCATCAGCAAACTTGCTGAGGGTGCACTCCATCCCACTGTCCATTTCTCCAACAAAGACATTAAACAACACTGGTCTCAGTACCAACCCCTGTGGAACACCACTTGTCACTGGTCTCCACTTGGACGTTGAGCTGTTGATCACAACTCTTTGAGTGCGGCCGTCTAGCCAATTCCTTGTCCAGCGAGTGGTCCTTCTGTCAAATCCATGTCCCTGCAACTTAGAGACAAGGATGTCATGTGGGACTGTGTCAAAGACTTCGCACACGTCCAGATAGATCATGTCAGTTGCCCTTCCTTTATCTCCCTTTATCTCCCTGTTGGAGAAGGCCACCAAATTCAACAGGCACAATTTTCCCTTGGTTAAGCTGTGTTGGTTGTCATCAATCACCTGCTTGTTTTCCATGTGCCTTAGTACAGATTCCAGGATCATTTGCTCCATGATATTACAAGGCACAGAGTTGAGACTGACCGGCCTGTAGTTTCCCGGGTCTTCTTTATTTTCTTTTTTAAAAACGGGGCTTATGTTTCCCCGTTTTGAGTCTGCGGGGACTTCAGAGTTCCACAGCTTCTCAAATATGATGGAGAGCAGTTTAGCAACTTCATCTGCCAGTTCCTTCAGGACCCGCAGATGTATCTCATCAGGTTCCATGGGCTTATGCACCTTCAGGTTCTTTAGATGGTCTCGAACCTGATCTTCTCCTACAGCTGGCAGTTCTTCCTTCTCCCAGTCACTGTCTTTGCCTTCTGCAACTTGAGCAGTGTGGCTCGAGCTCTTGCCAGTGAAGACTGAGGTAAAGAACTCAACCTTCTCCATATTCTGGGTAGCCAGGTCTCCCGCTTTCTTCCAGAAGGGGCCCACATTTTCCCTAGTCCTCCTTTCATTGCTGACATACCTACAGAAGTTTTTCCTATTACCCTTAACATCCTTGGCCATATTTAATTCTGTTAGGGCTTTAGCTTTCCTAACCTGATCTCTGGCTTCATGGA
This sequence comes from Syrrhaptes paradoxus, assembly GCA_013400615.1. NCBI lineage: Eukaryota > Metazoa > Chordata > Aves > Pterocliformes > Pteroclidae > Syrrhaptes > Syrrhaptes paradoxus. The sequence goes on from VZTO01022252.1 coordinate 14,456, forward strand.
CAGTGTCTCTGTATTGTCCCCAGGCTACCTGTCCTTGCTTCCACCCTCTGTAGGCTTCCTTGTTTTGTTTGATTTTGCTCAGGAGCTCCTTGTTCATCCATGCAGGCCTCCTCGCATTTTTGCCTGCCTTCCTCTTTGTTGGGATGCATTGCCCCTGAGACTGGAGGAGGTGATCCTTGAATATTACCCAGCTTTCTTGGGCTCCTCTTCCTTCCAGGGTTTAATCCCATAGGCCTCTTCCAAGCAGGTCTCTGAAGAGGCCAGAGTCTGCTCTCCTAATTCCAGGATAGTGAGGTTGCTGTGCATCCCCCTCACTGCCCTGAGGACCTTGAACTCCACCATCTCATGGTTGCTGCATCCCAGGCTGCCCTTGAGTTCCACATTCCCCACCAGCCCCTCCTTGTTGGTGAGAACAAGGTCCAGCATAGCCCCTCTCCTGGTTGGCTCGTCTTTCACTTGGAGAAGGAAGTTGGCATCAACACATTCCAGGAACTTCCTGGCCTGCCTATGCTATGCTGTGTTGTTTTTCCAACAGACATCAGGGTGGTTGAAATCCCCNCCCCTCCTCGTCTCCCCTGCCTGTCCTTCCTAAAGAGCCTGTATCCCTGCATTCCAACACTCCAATCCTACGATCCATCCCACCATGTCTCTGTAATGCCAATAAGATCATACCCCCACAGACAGGCACACATCTCCAGCTCCTCTTGTTTATTCCCCATACTACATGCATTGATGTTGAAGCACTTAAGCTGGGCTCCCAAAGAGGCTGGACCTCTTGTGTGCTGCTCTCCAGCTGCCTTCATGCCAGCCTGTGAAACTTTTCCAGGCTCTGGGCATTTGTTGCCGGCTTTTCTGTCATTGGAGTGGTAAGAGTGGGATGGATTAAGGCTCCCCTCCCCCAGCAATATTAGTTTAAAGGCTTCCTTACCAGGTTGGCAAGCCTACAACCGAAGATTCTTTTCCCTCTCTTGGACAGATTGATCCCATCAGCCCCCAGTAGACCAGGCTTCTTGAAGCAAGCCTCATGGTCTAAGCAGCCAAACCCCTGGTTGTGGCACCACTTCTGCAGCCATTTATTGATGTCCCAGTATTGCACCATATCTAATGCTTCTTCAGTTTTGTGGGGTGGTTTTTTTTTTGGTTTTTTTTGGTTGTGGTTTGTTTGTTTTTTTCTGTGAAATTACTGGGTTGATTTTCCAAGCAGGTGCTTTTATTGCAAGGAAGGGCAGCAAGGTATGGCCTTTAATCATTACAAGCCTTCCAAAATGAATTCACAGAGTGTTTTATAGGTAATAATAGTAATGAACTTTGGTTAATTTCCAAGGGAATGGTTCTCATTGAACACTATTGAAAAGTACTTTTCATTCTAAGTATAGAATAAGCAAAGGATGACAAGCTCAGTCCAGCTCTCATTTTTATTATAGAGACAAGGCACTTCCCTAAGGAATCTAATTTTAGTTCACAGTGAAGAAATATGAGATAATTGGGTCCAGTTGGTCTATCTTGCTCTTATTGGACTTCATTAATTGTTTTTTAGTGAGAAGTTAATACATAAAATACAACAAACATCAAATTTAAGCATTTATTTCAGACCCTTTACTCCCTTCCCTACCATTATCAGGTTGATTTAGGTTTTTATGTTTATACTTGTGATGTAGGAGCAGGTGTTTTAGTCTTCAAAGATATCTACAAGTACATTATGATGTGTGGCTTGTATTGTCATCATAAGCAGATTGCTGTGGCTCAAAAGCTGTAACATGCCTACAACCCATATCAAAGAAGCTGCTGGACTGCCACAATAGTGATGAATATAGGTGAATTTTCTGCTTTGAGTAAAATCAAGCTGTAGTCTAGATTATTAGATTCATACAGGGAGAGATAACACAAGGAGTTTTCTAGTCCTGAGTCAAAATTTACAAACGTGTGCAATTGCAACTTTAAGTAAAGTGGTTACATCTACCTAAAAGTGTCCATAAATACTCCTTTGTGCCATTTTTTGTGGAATACTATTCAGTTGTCTGGTTCCTGTGAAACACTGTCTAACACACTAAACTGCACTTTAACAATGAGAGAACTGAGGCATCCTGTGCAGCAGCCGGAACTACTCTACTGAAGCTGCTTTTTAGCTTTTAGGCAGTATATCACTAAACTGACTAAATTCTGTTCATTGGATCTGTCTCATCTGTTTTAACAAAAAGATCACGTTGTTCCTGTTTGTCTTCCCATGGTCTTCAAATATGGCAAATTAAATTCAGTGTAAAGCGACAGTTATGACCATATCTTTCTGCAAACTTTATGTCTCTGTAATTCAAATGGCTACTGTAGACAGCATATCTTTTTAAAGAAGTTAGGACTTTCTAAGGGATATCAACTGGGTTGCAGGGAAAAATAACAAGAAAAACAGCAATCTGTTTCCCAATCCTCTCTTCTGGTCAATATGTGATATGCAGCAAATATGTATTTGGAAAGGTAATAATACTAGTTTTAAGGAATCTGAAATTATTTGATGCATGATTATAAAATGTAATATTAAAACAGAAAAAAAATCAAAATGTTATGAAGAAAAGAGGCGTACATTCACCATTTCTACATTTATGCCTTGAAATTCTGTAGGTTTTCTTGCTTGTACTTTTTCACTGTGTTCTGTCTCTCTGAGCATTCCCTATTTGTATCTTCTTCAGAGCCTGTCCAAAGTACTTTTTTGTCTCTTGACCCACACATCTGTTAATGTCTGTTCTCCTGTTGAAATTACTGTTTTCTAACACTGTTTGTATCAGTGTTACTTGAATGAAACTGAAAATTGGCACAAGAAGAATGCTAGAGAGGAGGGGAAGAGAGGGAAGGAGATGTTATCTGAAAGGAGTGAACACACAAGCAATCTCACAAAGATTTAAGTACCAATTTAAGCTTTTTTGTTTGTTTGTTTCTAGAGGAGTATGTTGTTAGCCAGAATTACTTCTTGACATTGCTATGATGTTTTATTATGTAACAGATGGCTCTACCAGTTTATCATGTCTTGTCCTTTATCAGCTGTAACAGCAGGCACTCATGGATTTTACTCTGACTTAAAAAAAAAAAAAAAAAGAAAAAAGAAAAAAAAAAACCAAACACCTAAAAAGCTTTAGATAACACATATTTTCTCCCTCCTATTTTACAGGTATTTAACTGAGACAAAGATTATAATGCTAGATTTGACCCTAAAGGAAGGATACTCTTCAACATGTAAGTGGTCTTTTGTTTTTTTTTTAAAGCCTGTTGTGTTTTTATACATTCATCTGGAAATACAGGCTTTCTTCCCATAAGTAAGACAAACAATGACATCCAAATTTGCTCTCAAATATTGTGTGGAACATTAAGTAGGAAACAACAGTAAAGACATTCTGAATATTTATCATATGCAGATGGAGTGTTTAGCTGATGAAGAAAGACTACTCTTGTTCAGTGTAGTGCTATAGACTCCAACTAACAGACAGCCAACATTTTTCAAAAATGTTGGTATCTTTATTACGTAATTACCCATTGCACTACACCTGCTGTTAAATGTCTCAATTTTTTTGGCCACGTTCCTAGGAATCTTGTGTATAACTATTTCACTTCTTCAATTTATTGCAAAAGATGACAGATAATTCTCATTTTCAAAACTCAACAATATGCTAGTTGGTAGATCTGCATTAATAAATAAATAGTTGTGATCATCTGAAAAGTATGTCAGATAGTTCTTCATGTTACAGAATTAAAGCTATTTTATTGCTTATTTCTGATAAGAGTACTCTATCTGGAGATATTTTTTTTAATATGCCTCCAAAGAAAAAAAAAAGGATACAACTGCTCACTTAAAACTACATGTATCTTTAACACCCAGGAAAAAATAAGAATACAGTTTATGCCATTAATAATAAAAAAAATCTGCAAGCCAGATGGTGCTAGCATATATCTGAGAAATAAGTTTTTGGCAATCATTTCAGTTATGAAGAATTCAATTATCAAATGTCAATCACATTTTTTTATTGATAGGAACTAGACACATCAACAAGCTGCTAGCTAGCTAGCTAGAAGTATGATTTTCCTCTCTACTACTATTTATATCTAAATCCTTACATTTTCAAGTGCTTTGTAAATACTGAAGCATAATCACATTTTGTGTCACAAATCTGGCTATTGTTGAAACTCATTTAAAGAAGAATGTCATCATCAGGCACAGTCAACATGGGTACACAGAAGGAAAGTCTTGTTTCACTAATTTGATATCCTTCTGTGATAGGGTCACTCACCTAGTGGATGAAAGGAAGATGGTGGATGTCATTTCTCTGGATTTTAGTAAGGTTTTGATACTGTCCCTCACAGCATTGTTCTGTACAAGTTGCCCAGCTCTGAGATGAGTGGGTTTATATTGCACTGGGTGAAAAACTGGCTTAAGGGCAGAGTTCAAAGGGCTGTAGTGAACGGGACTACATCTGGCTGGCAACAGGTCACCAGCGGTGTTATTCAGGGTTCAGTTCTAAGGCCAGTCCTGTTCAATAAATTTATCAAGTATGTGGATGTAGGAGTTGAATGCACCACTAACAAGTTTGCTGATGATACTAAACTGGGAGATGCTGTTGACTCTCTTGAGGAACAGAAATCCTTGCAGAGGGATCTAGATATATTGGAGCATTGGACTCCCATGATGCACGGGATGAAATTTAGCAAGTC
>VZTO01022253.1:5295-16331 GCA_013400615.1 Syrrhaptes paradoxus
GGAGCCCCGAGCACCCCCTGTCCTCACAAGCCTCTCTCCCATTGCCCAGGGGAAATGAGAAGCAAGAGGTTGGCCACATCTTCCTAGGAGCATGGGGGCTTGCCCACAAGTAGCAAGCACCAAGCTAAGCAAGAGGGGCTTTGAAGCAGGAGTGTGACTGGGAAGGATGGTGCTCAGCATAAACACCAGGCACTTTCTTTTCAAAGAGCATCGCACCATCCAGAAAAACCACAGGACACATTAGAGGGCAAGTCCCTCGCTGTTCCTGCTGACCGGGATGGACTCAGCCTGACTTCTCAGTGAGGTGTCTGAGCCAGGGAATACATTTACAGTGCTGTCCTCTCTCATAACAAGTGACAGCTTGGTTTGTATCGGCCGCAGCGCTCAGCAGCCTGTCCGCCGTGTGACAGGTCTGCAGAAGAGACGGTGTAGGAAGAGGTGGATTTAGCTTCTCCCACTCCTGGCAGCAAAGCTCCAAAATCCTTGAGCATTTCCCCACTCTAACAGCACCTGGAACCTTGTAGGACAAATTCCCTGTGGAATCTGGATAGAAAGCATGGCGCTTTTGACAAAGAGAAGATGTGGTTCAGCTTCCTCATGCCTTGCACAGCATCATCAACCAAAACTGGAGATCTTGCCCTTGCGACAAGGAGATGGGGAAATGCCACATAGAAATTGCATGGGAAAGTCAAAATGGAAACAGAAGATAGTCAAGCACCAGCACGTTAACTCCCAACGACTGGCAGGCAAAGGAGGTACAGCTGGTGTAAATGGGGTGACTGGGGCAGGAACAGAGACTGTGATCACCAGATGACTGAGCTAGAAACCAGCTGCCTAGCATGGGACCAGAAACGCAGTCGCTGCCTTTGATGCCCACACAGACATGTGTGTGAGCTCCGCCTCACCAGGCCAACCTCACCACCCTAAATCTCTGCAGCCCATTTGCCAAATAAGTACTTTCTGGCTCCCTAGAGCCTGTTCAAGGGGATAAATCTCCAAGAAAGGCTCTTCTGAATGTAGCTGAGGGACCCCAAGTTAAAAACATGGCTATAAAGCCAGTCACCTAAATTTGAAGTGGTGTGGAAACCCAAGGAGGTCTCCTCAAGAGACTCTCCAAGACCCCACACGCAGGTCAGAAGCAAATTTGTCCTGGGGAACTGTAACGGTCGCATTTTTCTTCCCCTGATATTTGCCAAATGTTAAAAGCAGGGCATGCTGTCCCACTCAGCCGTGCCCCAATTCAGAAATACACAGCTCCCCATGACTTCCCAGGCAGTTAGTGGGACCCTTTTCTGCCTCTGCACCACGGCACCCGTCTCCGTGATGGATGCACGTCTGCTGGCTGCAGAATAAACTTGGCCATGGGGTTGTGGCCCCAATAACACAACACTTTATAAAGCTGCTTGGGTCTTTCTCTCTGTTCTCAGATATTTATAAGGGACCCATCCCCACAATATATCTGACCACTTCATACTCCATCACATATTTCTTCTTGTAACCATGCTCTTAACCTTGTTCACTAGATAGAAACTACACCCGCACACCTTCTTAGACCCTCAAGGTGATGCAGCATGTTTTTGAGAGGACAGCAATACTTTCCTAAAACAAAGAACATAAATCACATGGAAAGGCCCAAAAAAATTCCTGCAAACTGGCACCTGACACAAGAAAACTTGGGCTGATCCATCCTGAAGGAATAGGCAGAGACTAAAGCAGAAGGGAATCTCCAATTTTCAGTAGTTCCTTTGGGCAAATCTATACCCCTGTTCCCAGGTTTGCAGAGTGGGATGCACCCACTGGACCCATGGATCCTTCTTAGATCGTATCTCTAAAAGCCACTGCTCCAGTTCTCCCACGTCCTCCACACTAACACAGCACGATTTGGAGTTCAGCTTCATTCAGCATCAAAGCAAGATCTATGATTACATGCTGTGCCTGACTCTGTGAAAAGCAGGACTCCATCTGTTCCCTCTGCAATTACTGCACTGTGTGGACAGTCATCGTCTTGCATGAGGCACACAACTCCTCAGAGCCCCTCACGTTTGACCAAGGGATGTAGGACACGGGATTTCATCCAAACAGAATCTATTGATGAGGACAGGCATCAGCTCTGGCTACAGAATCCCTTCTTGGCCCAACTCTGCATTTCACAAACGCCAGTTTTGTCTCCAGGTAGGTTGTTTTGATTAATTTCATTTAATCAATTCTATCATCTCAAGCTGTTCCCAGAACCTGTGTGGAGCCCATCAAGGTGGGAGTAGAGAACATGATGCACACAAACTGATGATGCAGTCCATTGACTTCTCGATATTTATCTTCCCAGAAGAAAAAAACACCCCACCCTACAGGAGCACCTTTCAACCTACAGAAATCCGACAGTGTATTCTGTTGCTCTTCTGTTCCCTGGTGGCATTCAATTCTGCAGTTGTCCCTGCTGGGGGAAGACATGTCTGCACTGGAATTTGTGTCCCCCCTGGTCATTATCACAAAGATGCAATTTCATCCCTGCTTATAGGGCTTGGGGAGAAAGGAGGGAATTTATGTGTTGGTCCTATAGGAGGGAAGTGGGGAAAACCAAAGCTCCACAGCTCAGCTCTAGCTCACAGCACCTCTCTCTCAGCTTGTTGTCTGCCTCCCTTGCACTCAGTTTTTTCTTCCTCCAGGAGGTAAACACACAACCTCTGCCCCTGGTGACATCTCCTGCTTATTCCTTTATGCTGGGCGTCATCCTTTTCCTGGGGATTGCCATTCCTTGGCTGCCCTCAGCAGCAAGATGCTTCCCTCCATCTCTCCACAGGTGCAAGTGTACAGACAGAGGAAGACTCACCCTGCCTGCTCTCACCTCACCTTTCCCTTGCAGGGGCAGTAACGTCCTTCCTTCTGTGATCCCAGTGACCAGCTGCATTTGGTACAGCAGGGCTGGGATGGGAGAGGAGACATGGCACTGGGCTAGAGCTGGCCACCGCTGTGTTGGGGAAACCTATTCTCAGGATGTCCCTGGAAGGTCCCCTCCTGTCTCATGGGTCATGAGAGATGGCTTGACAAGCTGGGGAAGGACATGCTTGGGGGATGAAGGACTGCTCCCCATGGTATAGCCGAGGACAAGAGGTCAGACCCCTGGATTCAGTGCTAGTCCAGCTACTCACTTGCTGCAAAGACTGGGTCAGATACTGCCTCACTCTTCACATCTATAAAGTGAGATGTCTGGCCTCAGCTTCCCCTCGCTCTTGTCAGAGGACTGATTCATTCGTGCTTACAAAGCACAGTGAATCTCACAGATGGAGAAGGCAAAAAAGAGGTAGGAAGGTAGTAAATCAGGAGTGCCCAGGAACATTCTCTTAGACACATCCTGCAAACCAGCACTGCATGGCTCACATCCATAGTATTAAATTCTCTTCACCTCTGAAACAGAGTGACCTCATACAAAAGCCTGTTGGGAATGGTCCTCTGCCTATGATAACTCCCAAATCATGCCTGGAAATTGTCTGGGACAGACCTAGTGAGACTAAGCCAAACCATGCCGGAGGTGTGCTGACACTTAATTCTGATGATTGAGTTTGTATTCTGGGAACGCTTCCTGACATTGTTTAATTTACTAGTAAAGACTTAATTACTAGTGAAGACTTAATGTCTGTTCTATTAAATTACCCTCAAAGTCAGCACTACCTTGATAAAAATCAGCAAGTGTCCCTAAACCTTGAAAATGTTGATTCCTCAGCCCTCAGTCATTACCTTTCCATCTCCTCAATGAATGTGGAACAAATTATTAAATAATCAATTTGTTATAACTTAAAGATAATAATCAGGTGATAAGAAAAAGCCAGCAGAGAGAAAGCCAACAACAAATCACGTCAAATCGGTTAACTTTCTTTGCCACGGGAACTGGAATAGTGGAGAGAGCAGGTTCAGCAACACAGGCTATCCTGAGGTGTACTAAGGATTTTTTTGAAATAATCCTGTATGATATTTGTCACGGGTACGCGCTCTGAAACTAGTTATCAGTAGTTTGCCACCAGACCAGGAGAACTTACAGAGATCAGTCCCAGAGGTGCCTGGCCAGATCTAGTTTCCTCGATGACTTAGATGATGAAATAAAGTATATTTATAAAATACATAGCTGGCCCCAAGCCTGGAAGAGCATGCAAGACTGAAGGCAGGATAGGAAAACAAATTATCTTGACAAATTGAAGAAATGACTCACAATCAGCCAGCTAAAATACCGTAAAACCAGTGCAAAATACTGCACTGAGAAGGGGAAAAAATTAAATGCACCAGTAAAGAAATGGGGAACAGCTGGCTAGACCATGGCACTGAGGAAATGGATTGAGGAGTTACAGGACCATGAACTGAATATGAAACACTGTTGTGAAGGTATTGCATCAAAAAGCAAATTTCATTCTTGCCTGTATAACTAGGACATACTGCCTGTAAGACAAAGGAGGGGATTTTTTGCTTTCTCAACACCGCCAAGCTAGAGAGGCTCTGTTAGAGAGGCTTAGTCTAGATTTGGACCAAAGGAAGGTAACAAACTCTATAAGAGATGCAAAACATGTAGAGTTGAAAGAAGAGGATTGAGTCTAGCAGGGAGAAAACAGAAGAGGGAATATGATAATAAACCTCAAATATATAAGGCTCTTATAAGAAAGATGCTTATCAATTGTTCCCCATGTCTCCTGAGAAAAGGTTAAGATGCAACAAGCTCAATTAGGTTATAAAGAGGAGGAAAACCGTCCCAGCTCTCAGTCAGTGAGCAGTCTAACAGGTACTGAGGAGGTGGTAGCATCCCTGGTGTGTGTTAAGGGCAGGAAAGGCAAACACCTGCTTGGGTGGCGTTAGTGTATCTGATCCTGCCTCTGGGCACATAGATGGAGTGACTTCTGAATGTCCCTGTCAGACTGACACTTGTGTAATGGTCCTCACTGCATTTCAGTTTTTTGAAACAAATACATGCTTTACCTGAAATGTCAGGTGTTTTCCAGTTCCAAAAACACTTTCAAGGACACACAACACAAAGGTTAGGAGTGGTAACAGCATCTGATTTTATTCTTCTGAGCCTGCTACAGAGCCCGTACTCACAGGTAACAACACAATGATGTGCTTATGTCGGCAGGAGCAGGCTCACGCCTTCTTCAGTTCAGCCGGAGAAAACTGAACCCCTTGCACAGGGCTGTGACAAGGGGCTGTGCTCAATGCCAAAGAGGAAACGATGAAACTCCAAAAGGCCTCAAGGGCCATCTTCATGGAGATAAATTCCTCTCCCCAGATACGGGCCACGAGGGCCACCTTCGTGGAGCACGAGCAGCAGGCACCTGGCCAGAGTGGCCCAAAGAAGCCGTGGCAAGGGGCCGTGCTCAGTGCTGCAGAGGAAGGCAAAAAACCCCCAGACAGCTAGTCCACCATGGGGGAAAAAAAGCCTTTCTCCCCCCAGCTGCAGGGCACGAGAGGCCATCTTCGTGGGGCATGAGCAGCAGGCAGTGACCAAGCCCAAACGGACCAGAGGAGCCCCAATAAGTGGTCGTGTTCAATGCTGCAGAAGAAGGCAAAAAACCCCCGGGGACCAGCGCCAATCTGCCCCCGGGGGAAAATTCCTTCCTGACCCCAGCGCTGCTGGCGATCGGCTATTCCCTGAGCATGTGAGCAAGACCGGCTTCCTCGTCCCACCGGCTGGTCATTCCTCCCAGGAGATGCAGGTGCTCCAGAGCACTGGGACCCTTTGCAGCATCTCCGCATCCCACTTCTTACCACTGCTGCCCCTGGCTGCGCAGGGGATGAGGACAGCGAGCTCTGCAGGGCTCCTCGAGAAGGCATCATTCCCTGGGTCTGGCCACTACTGTCCAGCTGAAGAAGCCAACAGCCTCGGGCACCTCCAGGGGCCTGTGGTTCTTCCCATCTCCAAGAGCCTCGTCCAGCCTCCAGTTTTCCTCCCTCAGCCCCCTCCAAGTAATTCCCACAGCTCAAGGGCTTCCTCTCCCATGTCCTCAGGCTGCCCCCAGGCCAGCTCTGGCAGGGGACAAGGCAGCGGCTCCTTTTATAGTGCCCCGGGGCATTGTGACTGTGGCGTTGCCGGGTGGTGGCATTGTGACATGGGGGTGACGGGGCTGTGTGCAGCCCCGTCCACCGCCTCCGCCCAGCATCCTTCACAGGAAGGCCTTTGGGGTGCTGGCCCCCAGGCACTGCTTGTGCCCAGGAGGCCCAGGGGGTTGTCCCTGCCCTTGGTGGCCATGCACTGGGCACAGTTGCTGGGCGTCCCTGACGCCTCCTCTGCCACGCGGCTCATTTGGTCAATGTAGAAAATTTGGATCCTTCCTTTTCTCAGGCCAAGACTTGCCCCAGGATTTATCTCTTTTCTCCCCTTTCCCTGCTTCCCACCATAGCAGGCTTCTGGCTGGCTTGGGATTTAGCATGGGGAGTGGAGGGGGTTTCATCTCTGCTAAAACTACTCTTTCTTTTCAAAGATCCAGGGCAACGTTCAGCTGACTTACCAAGCTCAGGTTCCTCGGCAAACCACCTCACATTGCCAGGTCGGTCGGTACCTTCTCACTGTCATTTGCTTCTCTGCACAGCTGTAGAAACAGGCACTCCCAGCGCAGACGGTTTGGGAGACGAGCGTAAACAGCTCACTTCTTCTGTGGCATGACTTGTACACATCCTATTAAAAAAGTTAAACCCATTCACTGGTTTTGAACAAATGAGCTGTTGCTTTTAACAGTCTTTACTGCATTTCAGTTTTTTGAAACACCTTATGTTCTGTGGCTTGCAGTGCAGGCTCCACAGACTATTTTAATTCTCTTGGCAAATTTGGACCTTTATCACATTGACATAGATGCTGAAGGGAAAAAATAAGGCTGTCTTGTGGACCCAAGTGTAGCTTTTTTTGTGCCGTTCCTGTCTACCAAATCCTACTGTCTCTAATTCACCACGGTAACCGTTTCCTGAGTCCCTTCATCTTTGTCCCGCACAACTGTCAGAAGAAACTGAGGGTACTATAAAGCAGTTACACAAACTAATGGCTTGGTGTGAACAAGATGCTATCTTGCATGTTTAGTTTCTAACGTCACTTCATCACTCATTTTGGCTGCAGGGATGTGGCCCCCGATGCAGTAGGGATGGCCTAATCAGAGACCTTGCGCAGGGTCTCACCAGGGCCTTCTCCAGTCTCATTACTGGGTATGTTATTAGGTGTTCACACGTATGTCATCACATCCCGCGCCTTCCTCTCACAGGCTTTGTGTTAGACCATCCCTTTTAAGAGCTTACTAAAAACTATTTCACCCTCTAGCAGGAGGTGCATTCCATAATCTGATTGCTCTCACAGCTAGAAACTTCTGATTTCCAGCTTAAATATGCTTGTGGCCAGTCAACAGCCACAGGATATGGAGCAGCTCAAATTCATACTCATGCCTGTGAATATTCTAAAATACAGAAGCTGATGTCATTGCATGTGAAAAAAACTTCTAGAGCTGTTCTTCAGGTTTCAAGAAGGAAAACATTATAAATTTTCTGAGGAAAAGGAATAGTTTCTCTTTCTTGCGTCAGCACGTAGGTGACCTGAATGACATTACAAAGGAAATGAAGATGTAACACAGGAAAGGCTGAACAGAGGGTGCCAGCTGAGGGCAGAATAGGAGACCCAAGACCAAGTGACAGGCATAATGAGGTTATCAGCTTGATGGATTCAGGAGGGCTAACACGTGAATTGAAAACTGCTGCTTGCAGTGGTGGGAGTGCTGGCTTGCTTGTGAGGGAGCAACCAGTCCCCCTTTTCTGTCTTACCAAAAGACGTGACAAGAAAGGTCACACTCATCTGCTCGCAAAATGGTGTACGTATGTCTGTGGAGAAGCGCGTACGTGAGAATTGACAGTCCTCCCCTGAATCAATACTCACCTTTGTGAAGGAGAAAATGCTTTCTGCTGAACTGATGGTTATTTCATCCTACTGCAAACCATAACAGATGGCTTTTCTTCAAACCTCTATGCATTTTAAGATTGTATTTACACGCACTAAGCAAGTCTTCTAAGAGGGGGAAAACAGCGTTCTCCTCTGGTTATCTGTGTCTCACCCTGGAGGTGGTAGTTCTGGCTCCTCTGGGTTCAGCAGCGCAGGCGCCATTAACACCGAGTCTGGCACCACTGGGAAGCAGAGGAAAGACCAGCTATGCCTCGTTTTCTTGAGAGAAAATGAGACTGACGGTGTTACCAACACACGCCACCTTCCATAGGGAAAATGTAGGGGGGGAGGAGGGTAAAAGAAAAGTGAAACACAGAAATGAGGTATTAGTATCATCGCTCCTTCTGTGACAGGCATCTGCGCTGATGCCATTCCGGCAGAATTTCAGTCAGCAGATGCTGCTGCTGCCCAGCCTTCCCTTTTTCCACCAGCAAACAGCTCTGCTGGTCTCTGTCATGGAGCAGCCACATCCTACCCGCAAGACAGATGCATTTCAGTGGTGTTTTCTGCCCTTTTTTTTGTTTGTTTTGTTTTTAAGGGTCAGGACAAAAGCTGGCTTTTCCTGCAGCTGCTTGAGCATGAAGCCAGTGGTTGGGCAGGAAGCCCCGAGGCCACGTCCTCGCTGTCTTCACTGTCTCCAAACTGCTCACACGCCCACAGCCACCGCCCCCAGCTGCGGGTGTCCCCACTGAGGGGACGTCTGGCAGGAGCGACCTCACAAAGATGGCGGCTGCCCCGTTCCTCACACAGATGGCGGCTGCCCCGTTCCTCACTAAGATGGCGGCGCCCGCGCGGACGTGGCTGCCCTCGGGCGGTGGCGCGGAGCTGCCTCTTACGCATGCGCAGCTGCCGCCTGTTCAGGGACCATGGGCAGGAGGCGAGAGGGGCTGAGCGTGGCCCGGGAGGTGAGGGGGCACGGCTGGGCCGGGCTGGGGGGAGGCGGTTGTTGCTGCTGAAGCGTTTCACAAGAGAGCAGTGGGTGCTGCGGGGGCAGGGCAGCGGGGGCTCGGGAGCACTGCCCTGACCAGGCCGCGCTGTGCTGAGGCCAGGCCTGGCCGCCATCTTGCTGTGCGAGGCTGTCGGCAGAGGCTGAGGTGCCCTCGACTGAGGGATACCGTTTGGTGCCTTTGCTCCCGCTGAGCCTTTCAGCTGCTGGTAGGCTTTGTTTAAGCTTTATATTTGTATTAACAAACTGAGGTGTGTTAAGATGTCTCTGAAGCATACTTCGTCCTGGCTCCTGTGCAGAACGGTGCTGTCTGTGGGGAGGCTGTGGGTTGTGGGTACTTTGGGGACAGCAAAAGCTTGAACCTTGCTGAAATGGGGCAGAATCGCTCTGGTGAATCTCCACTGGTCACTTCTCTGCACTGAAGGCTTTCAGATGAGCGTACGTACAACAGACCGGGGTGGAAAGGCCCAGGGAAGGCCTTGGGGCTTGTCATGTATGCTTCATCCGCCAGTAATGTAAAGCTGCACTGTGCCATATGAATGGGAGTTCAGTTTGTGGTAGATTTCTGGTCTGTTTCATCCAGTTAGGCTTTCATTAGAGAAACTGACATTTCTGGGCTCTCTAACCCAAATAGAACCACCTTACAGAACTACCTTACAGAAAGTGAGGTGGTAAGAAGGGTGAGCCTGCCTGGGACCTGGTTACAGGATGAAAAGGGATTGATTTTAGCTGCCATGGCAAATTCTTGCAAAGTGTTTGGGGGCTTGGGGTATCTTTAGATTTTTTTTCTTTTTCAGAAGTTGTCCTGATAGAACACACTGCTTTTGAAGGGATTGTAGAACTATTCTTCGGTGTGCTATAGATGAAAACTCAACCTCTCACTGCAGAGATCCTACTAAAAGATCAAGTCCTTCCCCCTTGCAGTGATGAGAAGGGTACTGGATAGAAGTTGGGGAGGAAGATGACAAAATCCCTTTAAGGCAGAGGAAGAGGGGGCTGTGTTTCAGGTGTCAGAAATGTGTGAGAACCAAGATACTGATTTAATAATTTAAACTTCAATTCAATATAACCTTCTGAGCTGTTATGATTGTAAAGAAAACATTCCAAATGAGTCTTAATACGACATGATGCACAGCTAGCTTTGAAAGGCCTAATCTAGGCGGAGCCATGCTTGTTTAACTGAAGTCACAATGCTAAATGAACGCAATTTTCTGTATAGACACTTATGAGATTAGCCTGCGTTTACAAATTGCAGGTGTAATTGATATGACCCGGTTTAAACTGATATAAATGTGACTCCAGAATGTGGTGGTGGTTTAAATTCATGCCACTTCTTTCGTATAGCTCTTTACTCTTTTGACAGGCGGCCCCATTGACAGTGCTGAGCTGCATAGAACTTTCCTGATGAAAACCATCATGAAAATAAAACTGGAAAGACTGTTCCATTTTGTAGCAACATGGTGAAAATGAATGAGCTTAAGAGAGTGACACAGATGATCAAAGGTGTCGAAAACTTCTATGCAAGAAACAACTAAGCATACCAGGTTCTTTTAAACTTGAAAACATGACTGCAAGGGGGTCCAAATAGGCCTGTATCCTCTGTAAGCTATTTGTAGTTTTAAACAAAGAATGAACATTCACTGTCAATACAAAAGTAGGGCTATCAAATAAAACCAGCAGCCAACAAGGTCAGAACAAACAGCAGGGGTTAGTTTTTCCCATAATCCATGGCTTTGCTGTGAAATTCCATGCCACAGGATGTTGTAGCCCTTAAAAATACATGTGTGGCTCAGACAACAGCTGAAAAAATAATGGAAGCAAAAGCAATGGGGCTATTAAATGCAAAGAGAACATCTTGTGCTGCAAAATGTCGAGTGTATGTTTGGAGAAAGTATTGTAACGTATTCGTGCTTCTGACGAGGCGGTGGCTGATCAGTGTCTGTGGGAGAGCATAAAGAATAGGGAAAAGGCCAACGTGATCTTTACTCAGTAAAGCTGTTCTTAGAGGATTTTTCAAAAAGCTGTTGGTGGTGCTGTGTGGTCACATCTGTGTGCTGTCCTGCAAAGCTGCTGGTCTGGGCTGAGGCAGAGCAGGTGGACTAACTGGATAGTCTCTGCGAGGCTGAAGGAGGAAATGCAGTA
>VZTO01022254.1:5905-136894 GCA_013400615.1 Syrrhaptes paradoxus
CTCGCTCCGGGCCTCCCCGCCGCCGCTGAGGCGGGCGGCCCCCCGCAACGCCCGCCCCGAGGCCCACAGGCCGGCACCGCTCCCCCGGGCGCGGCGGCGACCCTCCGCTCACCATGTAAAGGGTGAAGGGGAAGCCGAGCAAGAAGAGCCACAGGTAGAGGTGCAGCGCGTTGACCCCGGCGCCCTGGTGCGGATCCTGGTACCAGCCGCCGCTCAGCGCCGCCCACACGCCCTGGCGCAGGATCTGCAGCACCTGGGAGCCCATGGCGGCCCCGCTCCGCCGAGCCGGCCGCGCTCTATCCGCCCTGCGAGCCCGGAGAGAGCTGCGCGCCACCCCCGCTCCGCGACAGCCCGCACGGCCGTAACCGCCGCCGCCGCCTCCCCAGCAACGCCGCCGCCATCTTATGTCCGGGCCCCGGGCCGGCCGCCCGCCCCCGCGCCGCCGATAGACCGGCAGCCCTTGCGGCAGGGGACGCCCGCCCCGCGCTCTGTCGTCGGGGAGGGGCAACGCTGCGTGGGCGGAGGCGCCCGCTACTGCGCCTGCGCGCGGCGGCTCTGCTGCCCTCCGGCCTTTGCCGAGGCGGGCAGAGCCGCCGTTAGCGCCCCCTGGCGGCGCGGAGGAGAGCAGGAGCGCTGCCGCCGCTGGCCCTAGTCAGCATCCGCGGCCCGGACCCCACCGCACAGGCAGCAGGAGGCCGGCGTCCGCCCACAGTACCTTGGGGAGCGTGTCCTCTGGTCACCGAGGCGGGCCAGGGTGGCTCTCTGGGCTCGTGCGGCGTCAGGACAGACCTAGAAAATGGAGGGAGACCCAAGAGCCCTCGTAAAAGACTTCTCCTTCCCTTCTGTCAGGGCCTTGCTTCTGGGGAAGGCCCTCCTCTTGTCACAGGGCAGTGGGACGTCACCCTATCAAACGCTTTGACTCTTAAAAGCGAGATAACAACCTCGCTGGCTCTGGAGCCACACACTTTAGTGTCCATCTATGATTTTACCACAGCCATTGCCTGCCTGTCCCCACCACAGGGCTTGGGTCTTGTTGCTTTAGACACATAGGAAGCCATCATCGCTTGGGCTCATCTCAAGTCAGAACACGACACAGCAAGGCCAAGGGTACACCACAAGCTTCTCACAGAGTTAAGCCTCAACTTCCCCATTCACGCATTTCACAGAAGGTCACTAGTTCTCATCAGCTCCCAGCTTTTCAAGCTTTTGCCTTAGAAAAACGCATCCCAAAAGCCACACGTCAGATAGAAAAGGACAGATATCCCTAAAGTCCCACATCAGATAGCAAGGGAGAGATTAGGGAAGGAGTTTTGAGCGTGATCCCTATGAATAACCGTGAGGGTCCCCCATTAAATTACCTAGCTTTCCAGTCATTATTTGGGAAGAGGTAGCTCTGAGGGCACACTGCGATACTGTCACTGCGGTGGCAAAAGCATCTCGCATCGGTTGCGCCCCATAACCAAGTTACTGACCCACTCTGGCAGGTACGAGATGGGGGAACAGCACCTTCTGGGTCTCTGCTGCAGAGGAATTGCAGGAATGAAATAACCCGAGCCCTCAGTCATGACTCACGATGAGCATGCATTTGGGCTGGTGTTTTGAAGAGGCTGCATTAATGCCACAGTCTCCACAGTGTTTTTCTCCCTGACAGTTAGCGAACCAATGGCAGCATTTGGCTATTCTTGGAAAACCAGAAGACAGAAGTGACTGACTCAAAGCAGATGTAGATGATCTATTTTTTCTTTCCCCAGTGGAAAAGCAGGGAGAAGGGATGGACACAACCCCCCAGCCACGATGAATGTCTCTCCCCAGTACAAACAAACAAAAAAATTCACTGTATTGTTTCAAATACTACATTTTTTTTGACATAAGACTGCTAGCAATATTTTGCAAAGGAGCCTTTTTTTTTTCACTCTGTCAAAAAGGCTTGAAATGTGAGAGGAAAAAAGAAGGCGGGGAGGAGGGGGAAGAAGAGGAAAAAACAACAGAGAAAACCTACAGAGGATTATCATGGATGGGGAGGGAGAATTCCCTTTATCCTTTTGGGATAAAGCCAAGCATGACAGGCATCACCAGTTACAGTAGGGTCAGAAAAAAAACAAAACCATTAAGCCTGTTTCAACTACATAATTTGCCAAAATACCATTAAAAACTAAAATTAAAAATACAGCTGTTAAAAGATGAAGTTTCTAGGATGTGTTATCCATAAACTATAATACTGTGACAGTCAGGATTATGAAGTGTTAGCTCTTCCAGCAGCTGGTTTATGAATGTTACATAAAAGCTGTTCACCTTCTGCACAAAAAGGAGGCAAGATGGATAGCATTCATTAATAACATGTCTGAAGGCTGCAGTAAATGCTTTAAAAACCTTCATGCTTCTGTTTAGGAGCCATTGATTAAATCTGGACAGATTAGCCTCAGCCTCATAGTGGTGATTCACGTTAAACAGTGTGCCTGCATGAGCGCCTGGATTCTGTGGAAGCTTATGTCTGCTTCCCCAGCCCCGCTCCTGGGAGCCATTGGACCAGCCATGGATTGATAGAGGTTTGGGCGGAAGTTAAAGCAAAAAAACAAACAGGGGAAACAAAGTGTGAATATTACAGGCTGAAGCCTGATCCAAAACAGCATAACCTAGTTTAGCACAGATAGCCCTGTTCAAGAGCACTTCGTCATGGGATGATCTGGTCTGCATCCAGTAAAATAAGAGAGAATATCACGTGCTTGAGAAGATAATTAAATTTCATTGTTGTTTAAATGCAGACAGGCTGAAAACATTAGGTCACAAGATAGAGAAATAATATTATTGGAATCCATCCATGCCCAAAGGTAAAATCGATAAAAAGTCCAGTTGTAGGAATCATTAACAAAGTAAGAAAAAAAAAGTCATTAAATCAGTGTTAGCTTTTAGGGGAAACAAACAATCCACATCTGGATAGAAAGTAACAACAGTAGACTCAATCTATGCAACAAACCTAAAGCTATGTGATCCAACAAATAACTTTTTCTGCACTCTACCTTAGCCTTACAGTACTTAGGATGGGTATTACTCTCTGTACAGGAAAAGAGCATGCTCTAGGAAAAATAGAGCAGCACATTGTTGAAGGGTGAACAATTTATTAGATAATATATTTAAGAAAGCAAACATTAAATCAAATTTTTCTCCAGTAACTTAGTATGCCAAAACTAAGGCAAAGAAGTAATTTGCCTCATAAGCCAACATTACACAGGAGGAGACCAACTCCAAACTGTAACAGTTACTTTGGCCAGACCATACTTCAATTCCACTCTTCCTCACATTCTTTATATAAAGTACGCAATCAAGGGCCCTCCTTAAAACTGTAGGCTATGGGGGAAACTTCTGTAGCAGATTAGAATTGTTGGCTCTCTTAGGTGTGCCATCATATTAAAGATATGGCTGTTTTGACTTGGACAAGGAAGAATGATCTTGTAATTGTATAGAGCAACATTTTTCTTTACTTCATGCCACACTCCACTGGGTTGAAAGGGCATTTACAAGATCAGGGCAATGCTGTATGTGGTACACAGTAGCACGTAGGTTGTACCAAATACTCAGATGGATGAGCTAATCACAATTTCTCGACTAGCCTTATGAGCACACTTTTTCCAATGCATGATATTACAAGAACAGGAAGGTAATCAAAACAGTAACGAAACACTGAAACCTGCCACAAAAGTGCTTCAACATGTTACCCTTTCTAAGAATATTGCCTCGTACTTTGCACCATTAGTAGTACTTGAGTCTCTCTTCTCATGCAAGGGAATGAGGTTCTACACTTTCCCTCCAGACATCTTTTATAGGATACCCAAAATTATAAGTTTTAAATTAGTTATCAAGATAATTCCTAATTTGTATGAGAACATAACTTAGATAATTAGGACAAGAGGTGAAACAAAGTTAAAAATATTATTTTCATAAATTGGGTGAAATTTATTATATCCAGAAACAAGTTTATGATCGGTACTTCCTTGTAATTTTTTGTTACAGTAATCACCACAGTATAATACCAAGCTGTAAGTAGCTAGTAAAAAAAATCAGTAGAAAATAAGGAAAACATTGATTTACTCACTTTACAATTATGAGGGTTAGCACTCCTCTCTCCATGCTGGATACAGCATTTGTTTTCAGATGAAGATTGACAAGCCAGGCCTTGGTGGCTCACTGCCAACTTTTATTTACTTCTTCCTATTGATTTATGGTCTCTGGATCTATAGTTAGACAGCAGCATTTCAACGCTGATTTTTAGATCCTGCTGACATGCACTGCTTACTGTGGCTTAGATACAGTATCCAAAGCAGCAACTTTGGCTCCAAAAATAAAGAAAGAAAAGGACAAAAGTCAATTTTCCATATAATTGATCAGCCTAGGAGAGAAGCGCACCTACCTTTTGATTTCCTGCAGAAGCAATATTTAAAATATATACTTGCTACTTGGGCATTAAGAGTCTTCGCATGATTTTAAGTCTTGACTCTTTTTTTTCCACCAACATTTCTCTGTAACTGCAACCTGATTTTAAAAAAGGGTGTGTCTGAAGTCAGAACACTGTCATAAATGGTAATAAATGGGTTTTATTATCTCACATGAGATTTGAGAAGTAGAGTTATTTACAAGTCATTCTACAATAATATTAATTAGCCTGGTTTCACTGTAAGATACCTGATTTTCTTATAACACCTGTCAGGAGGTTGTTCTAGATTTGCTTTTAATTACAGTAGTCTCTGACAACTGCAGGACTCTACTAAACGTGATGCCATCATGTTAGTCTCTGATGGCAGCTTAGCTGCTATTTGCAGTTTTTAAGCAAACTTCTAAACTGGAGCCAGATCCTTTCACAGACTACACTATCACAAAAGCCACACCACATTCAGCCTTGCACACTAAGAGATTGCTATGAAATTACTCTGTAAAATTCAGCCCTGTTTATTACCCCTACTCCCCACTGGAACACAGCCCAGAGAGACAAGAAAAACAAGCCTATTCTCTAGTGCTTCAGTACAGAGCAGGCACAGATTTACCAGCAGGAAGGTTACATAGCAGGACACCTCCTCTCCCTACTGTGGTGACAGCCTCACAGCTCCCAGCACAGCCCCAGCTGTGGGGCAGGCTATAGCCTGCACCCACCTTTATCACTGCCCCAGCACCTAATGCACTCCCAGATCCACCTGCCCTTTCGGGGTATACACCCTTGCGGGGCAGGTCAAACCATTCCCTCTCTGTCAGCATGGGAGAACAGAGTTCTCACCCTCACCCACCAAGAAAGGGGAAGAAAAGCTTGGGGTGGTTTTGGTTTGTTTGGGTTTTTTTTAATTTTTTTTTTCTCCCACTATCCCTATGACAATATAGGTCTCCATAGTACTTCACAGTGCTGCTTAGGGAGAGATCAATTCCCTGGGTGGAGGATGCTAACTACTGATCTGCAAACAGCTGAACCATGGAGCTCACAGTCCCATTAATCCTGCCCTTGCAGTTTCTCTCAGCTGCTGCAAGACTGCTGCCCCTTTTGAGTATGTAAGCTCTTTTCCTATGCTCTCAGAGCCCTGTGGTTTTCTCAAGACAAAATAAGCAGACCAAAGCAAGACTCTTCCTGAAGAAGAGCACTTACATGAGTTTCTTATTATCAGGGAGTGCTGAAAGGGGAGAACAGTCTAAAATAGATCCACACAGACAAAGAAGTCCCATGACAGCTAAGAAAAGAGGAATTCTTACCAACTTGTTGATAGCAACCTTCTGTAACTTGCCACTAGAACAACAGCATCTTCAACTCCCCTCCTTCTCTTTGTCTAGAAGTTCTCTCTGTACAGCTTTCTGCTGTACATTTTTAGCAGCCACATGGGCCTCAGTCTCACTGTCCTAACCTCTTGCAGCTGCTTCAGCATGGCTGAAAAATCAATTGGAATGGCTTAATGCTCCCATTGCTAGAGACAGAGCGCAGTTTTAAGATGAACTTTCCTCCTAAAGATAGCTCTGTTAGTATTTCTTGCAAGAGAATTGTGACAGCATCATCCACTTCCATATTACAGGACCTAATCCTGTGAACGTGCCCATACAGAAATCACACAGAGAAGTGTCATCAGTGTCCCAGGGGCCACAATCTTTCTGAAAAAGAGGAATTTTTTAGCATCGCTTGTACAAGAATTGCCTAAAAACACCATGGAGATGAAACATAATAAACAAGGCTAAAATTAGAATATCCAAACACCCAGCTGACAGTATTTTAGCAGCATTTATACCACATTCTCTAAAGTACAGCACAGTGGTGCCTCACTGTAAGAAATTTCTACCAAACAATGATTCATGATGCCACTGGGATAAATTCCTATTTAAGATCTTTGTTCGCAGTTAAAACTCTCTGTCTGAAGTGCAAAGCCCCCATAGCATGTGGATGAGCCTGTAAGACCGTCTTCCCAATTTTAAAGGATTTCCTCCCTCTTATGGCTCTTTTTAGCCATTTTTTTCTAAGACAGTAAGCCTTTTGAATTGGTCAGTCCCTGTCTAGGAGAGAGTTTCAGTTATAAAAAACATTAAATGGTTACCAATTTCAGGTTAACGAAAAGAGGCCAAAATTAGGAACCCCAAGGAGGAAAAGTGGGCAGAATTTGAAAAATAGTCTTAAGATGGCTGGCTTATCACCAGGGAACTGTGGAAATCTGTGCAATAACTAGTGGCACTGCAGGGCACCAGTGTTGTAGGGGAGATAAGTCACAATTTCCTGTGACTGGATTTGATACAAGTACGAGCATCCACGCGGGCAGATGAGTTCTGAGGCACTGCTGCCTTGGCAGTTTCCCTACATCTTTCTTGGATTTCAGCTTCCTTCTGAATAAACAGAAGACTAACTTTATATTTCTGTCTGATTTCAGCTCCTTTGCTAACTGTGCATGTAAGACTCCTCGCTGAATACAGCCTTGTCTGAAGTGGAACATGGCACTGACTGTATGCTTTAGTAGAAGGTGTGAAGAATAATTTTGACATTCAAGACTATTGGAAACAGTATGTAATTCATTGCCTTGAGATGGACTGCGGCCATAGTTAACAACCTGAATTTGAGAGAAGAACTGCAGAATCTCAGTTTGAAATCCCTTTTGGAAGGTAGCATCTCCAGTCACAGGCTGCTTCAGCACCAATGTAGGTCGGTCTCAGCAGAAGCAGTGCTATTTTTTAAACAACGAAGGTTTAAATTCCCAGAGATGTTGTATGATTTATACTGGCAAGAAATCTCAGCTGCCTCACAAGATCTGCCCCTTCCTGTGTTCTTTCTGTTCTCTGGAGGTCTCCTGGATAAATACTGAGCAGGTCAGACCTGCATAGCATAGAAGATCTGATGAAATCATGCCCTGAGGTGTTGTGACTACTATTTTTGTATTATTTGCTTGAATTGGCAGTGCCTGAAGGTACAGTTGACAGATTTCAGAATGTGAAAATGGTTAATCGGGGGGAGTGCCCTGAAACACTGCCACTTTATGGCAGATCTAAAGTAACTTAGAGTCTAGCAACCCTTTAGAGAGCTGTTTAAAAAGAAAACCCTTATGAGCTACCCAGTGAGTAACATTCCAAGAATCACAGAGGCACAGACCCAGGCTGTCACAGACAACCTTCCTTTTTCTCTAGGCCAAGTTTTCTCTAAGCATGAGCTTAAGGAAGCCATCATCCTACAGCCGTACCACTGCATGAACCAAATGAAACCAGGCATAAGTACAGCAGAAAAGGGAAGCCTGAGGAGGTGTGATGAGACCTTTATTAGAGAGGACATATGGCTTTTAAAGAAAGGGTCTTTGGCAGCCAGCTGGAGGTGGCATAATTATTCATCAGGAAAACAGCAAACAGCTACAAAGATCTTCTCCTTCCCCTGCTGGCTGAATAGGTTTGTTGCAGCCATTCATGTGTTGGATATAGTTTTTTATGTGTGGATGAAAGCAGCTTGCAAAGGAGGTATCCTTAATTCCTTTGTACAGGTGTTTAAACTGTTGCACATTTAGTGATTTACTCCAGTTCATCACATGAACTGTTGATAAAGCCAGCACCTAGATCTCCCAGGTCCTGCTCTGTTAAACAGAGTGATGTTTCACATAAAGAGCATCTGCACAAACTGTCACAGCTTCTGCAGAGTCAGTACTAGACAAGTGAGTTTTTTCTTGGTGGGATGAAACTAAGGCTGTTCATTCTTCCTCTGTATTTATTTATCACATAAGATTGTTCCCCACTTTGTATCAGGAGCAGATACTAAACAGCACAGTAGTGATGGAGTTCCCAGATCAGAGAACTGCAGGCAGATTGATTCCAACTCTCAGCCAGCCAAAAGGTTTTTCTATAAACTCTGCTTGTTGGTCTATCACTTCAATGGAAAAACCCACAGGAGATGCTCTGGAAGGGTGGATCCATGAGGGACCCTTTGCAGAGTTCCTTCCTGATATTTTCCTTAGGAATGATGGATTTTGCCCATCATGGAGCAGCTTCATGCTTCATTCTTGGAGTTCTTGGGGATCTTCAGGCATCCAGAGGCATCCGTGTTTCCAATCCGTGCCTTGTGCAGCTGCTGGGCTGCAGAGCACTGTCCGTATTAACAGCATTAATCTGTTTATTTCATTCTTTATCAGTCGGCAGCATGGAAAGACACAATCAGCCTCTTGGGAAATTGTTGATGGATTAAGCAATGAAAATTCATAGGGTGAAAACTACTAGAGAGCAAAGGAATTAGCTCTAGGTATGTGATGCTGATGACAGTTACTCATACGTTTCTGACCACATCTGCCAGAGGAGCATACAACCTTCGCTTTTTCATTGGCCTTCCCAGAACAGTGATGACTGCAAAATGGCCTGGAAACACTTTTCTGGAGATAAACAATGGAAATGATCTAACAGCAAAAATAACCCTAAAGGCAAAAAATCAGAAATTACTTTGAAACAAAGGAAGGGTGGAGTAAACAACCCTTTTGGAGAGATTTATACTGTGCTTTGTGCTGCTTATAGAACCCAGAAATGCCAGTGGAGGTTGCATCAGAAATCTGTAAGGTATATGCCTATATCTGTTACATAGAGTGTTCTAGTCTTTACAGAAATTAGTGAACCTAATACAAATTTTGCAGCAATTAAAATTAGATTTGGAGTGATTTATCTTTTTGCCATTGTTTCAGCATGTGACATGACATGAAAAGAGGAGGTTGTGTTGCAAACAGTATTTTAACCACAAAAAGCTATTTTGCAGTAGAAAATGTACTTCCAAGATTTAATTCAATACTGAGTGTCACACAAATCATATGAAAAACAGCCTCGCTGTGGTAACAGCACAATTAAGCACAGGTGGCCAAAGTATTCTGACTCTTGGACTGGATTTTGAATTTCTGGTACATGCTGCTGCTTCACAGTTATGTTAGAAGCAATGCAGCTAAATGCTTTACTGTAATCTTTAAATGGCATATGAAGGGAAAAATAACAAAACATTTTAAATTTTAAAAAAAGATATGTAAGTCAATAATTTTGCAAGCTATGTATCGAAAAGCATCTTTATTCACAACTATTACTTCTACTGACATCAGGAAAACTGCACACAACCTGATTTTTTTTTTTTTTAACGCAAAATGTCTGTAGGATCTGTGTCTTACCAGTAAACAGTTCAGAGTTTATAATAATCCAACTTTTCACTAGCCTCCCTGCTGCCTAACTCCTTACAACACATCTAAACAATACAAACTTTCTCAAAAAGACTTCTACGTGATTGGCAGGCCTGGCAGGAGCATCTGTCAGATGCTCTCCTCACTAGCTAACTCCATCTCCTGGTTCTGTGAACCTCATCGTCTCGTAAACTTGAATTGTCCAATTTGCTCTGGCATACAACAGAGAAATTACGAGGGACTCAGTTTAATGGAGTGATGAAAGAACATAGAACATCAGCTCCAGGCTAAAAGTGTTTAGTAGGAGTGGGACTGATGTCTCCAGAAAATCCATCCCATTCAGCTAGCGAGAGTGACCTTCAAGGGTATTCCGTAGGAGATGGCTGCACAGGCAGCATGTGTGGCCTTGGGTAGTCTGCAGGAAAAAGAGAGATTGCGTTACTGAAAGCTTAGCCTTTAGAATAACACCTCGTCTTCTTCCCACCGATAAGATAACAACAGCCATTGTCTTTGTGATCTGTCTGTCTTTCTAACACTCTCTATCCAAAATAAGGGTAGAAGTGTGCTGACAGTTAGTCAATCTCTCTGGGTATAAACCTGGCAACTGTCATGTTCTCTGAATTTGTTGGTAGCAGAGCTGAGGAAAAGGCCAGGAGTCCTAGATGTACATGTACATTTACATTTTAATTAAACTAATTCAAACCTTAAGTGAAAATTAATTAACCTGCCTCACCCTCCTGCACATTTTTTAAGAAAAAGAAACAAGATTACATCCAAAAAGCAGGTGTTTGTTGTTTGGTTTTTTTCCTTACTCTTACAGCACCCTCAGGATTTATAATGGCACATGTAAGCCCTGTTAAAGATTAAAAAGGGGGAACTGGGGGGCAAACAGGAAAGAACTGAAATCAGCCCCACTTTTGGAGGATAAAAGGAGTTGATCTGAGGGGGAAGCTGGAGGAAAACTATGGTAAGAGTAGTATGAAGCATGGACCATGAGAAGGGGTCTTCCAATGAGGAGCTGGGTGTTTGGGGGATCCTGTGGACCTAAGTGTTCCAAACCTCCTTGCAGACCAAGGT
This sequence comes from Syrrhaptes paradoxus, assembly GCA_013400615.1. Taxonomy (NCBI): domain Eukaryota; kingdom Metazoa; phylum Chordata; class Aves; order Pterocliformes; family Pteroclidae; genus Syrrhaptes; species Syrrhaptes paradoxus. Next base: position 16,612 of record VZTO01022254.1, read on the forward strand.
GAGCCTGGGTTCAGCGGTGTCGTTCATAATAAAATGCAGGTAAAGAGAGTTTTACGCTTCTACTGAGGGCAACCATGAGATCGTTTCTCGTACAGGCTAGGAGGTGACTAGACACCGTTCCATTTTTGGCGCTATACCCCTGGCTGGGCTTACTGGTGGTGGGATGTACAGGGGGCCTGGCAAACCCCCTCCTGGCCGAGTGAGAGCTGGGGCAGCTGCGTGCTCATGGGCGAGGTGACTCACACTACCTCATTCCTTCACTATTACTCAACTTGCTTTTTTACCAGAGTAAGGTTTTCTTCCACATTTTTTCCATGATTTTTTTTTTTTTTTGGTCCCTTTCAGTCAAAGCGCCTGCCTTTGTCATGATTTCACCCCGAAATGGGCAGGGAATTCAATAACGCGACCTGGCAGCGTGTCAAGGGCCCGTTTTCTCAAGGGGAACAGGAAAAGGTAAGAATGGTTTGAGGAATTGGGAGACAAACACGTCCTATGTGGAGCGCGGTGTGCTTCATCCAAGTGAATAAAAACAATGAGCGGCGGGCCCGCAGGAAGCACCGCGCGGCTCCAGCAGCGCCGAAAATAGCCCGATCGAGCCCTCGGCCATTGTCGGTCGCGCAGCGCAACGAGCACCGGGCGGGGCGCGTGCTGCCCGCCCCCTCCCGCGGCACTGCGCCGCGAGCTCCGGCGCCCCCCGGCGGCAGCGCGGGACACGGTGGGGACCCGGACACCTCCCCCCCGCCTCCGCCCGGGCTGCCCTGGGACCCGCCTCAGAGAGGAGGGATTTCTGCCCCAATAGCCACCCGTGGCCTGGGGACCTCGGCAGCAGCCTGGCCAGCAGGGCCAGGGAGGGGATTGTCCCCCTCTGCTCCGCTCTGGTGAGACCCCCCCTGCGGTGCTGCATCCAGCTCTGGGGTCGTCAGCACAGGATAGACACGGAGCTGCTGGAGTCCAGAGGAAAACCACGAGGATGGGCAGAGGGCTGGAGCATCTCCTGTACAGGGACAGGCTGAGAGAATTGGGGTTGTTCAGCCTGGAGAAGGCTCCAGGAGACCTTAGAGCAGCCTTCCAGTACCTAAAGGGGGCTACAGGAGAGATGGGGAGGGGCTCTTGATCAGGGAGAGGAGTGACAGGACAAGGGATAACGGGTATAAGCTGAAAGAGGGGAGATTTAGATGAGATATTAGGAAGAAATGTTTTCCTGTGAGGGTGGTGAGGCAGTGGCCCAGGTTGCCCAGAGAAGCTGTGGATGCCCCATCCCTGGAGGGGTTCAAGGCCAGGCTGGATGAGGCTTTGAGCAACCTGGGCTAGTGGGAGGTGTCTCTGCCCATGGCAGGGGGGTTGGAACTTGATGATCTTTAAGGTCCTTTCTCACCCAAACCATTCTATGATTCTATGAATACTGACAATTTAAGAATGGCTGCCTTCTAATAGGGCTAAGTAGACAAAGCAATTCGTACATTAAAATTCAATAGAAAGGAAGCATATTCCTTTGCTGGTGGTGAGGCATCTATGCTATACTAGATAGGATGATTTAACTAGGTGAAAATGGGGAAATGAACTTTTTGTAGCCATTAAAATTGTCTCAATGTAACATATTTTACATATGCATTCAAAATAATGCAGACAAATGGCATGCTAGATTTTCCTGAAGCTTATTAGAAAATGGTGGGTTCCATTCAGTGTTTTAATCCCAGTAGCTACCTGTCTACCGTCCTTGCTTGTGTTATCGGCTTCAGTCCTTTTAAGACTCCCATAGGAGCACTGTGGAGTTTAACAAGAGTAGATGCTGTTGTGGAGTCGTGGAAAGGCATGAATTCATGCTGGCATGAATGTGAGGTGAACACCTAACGAGCATTAAACCTAAAATGTTAAAGAGTGAAGGATGTAGCTCATTCTGTTGAGTGCTGGCTCATCCTTACCCCATTCCCCATTGGTTTGACACAAGTTAGAGAAAAAAAAAAAGCACTATTTTTAAAAAATCTGAGAATTGTGAAACCTTTTATTGTGACTCCTTTTCAAATCCCCTGTTCTTGTAAAGCCAGGTGTCTTACTTGTTTTGAATAAAAGGGTCAAAGCTGACTTCAAGAAAGGTCTGATTATTACTTGTCTATCCATAAACACTGGAGGTAGTGTCTTATCTGAGCACTTTTGGGATCAAAGCTGAGACTCTCTGCTTCCCAATGATATCCAATTTCAGATTCAACCAGAAGTGGAGCAAGAAATCTTATGCTTGAGGAATATATATGTGCAGAAAGCCTGTCATTTGTGTACTAACAATTCTTACTCTTACAGGCCCTTTGGTGGTGTAATTTGGAGGGAAAATACCACATGAGAAAGAAGGAGGCATGTATTCTTCAGAAGTTAATTATGTTTAACGTTATCTTTTGAAAATGACTCAGGTACCAATTAGAGTCAAAGACACTCAACAGTCTGCAGTCTGGGACTGATCTGCGTAGGCTAACTCCATGAATCATGCTCCCCTCATTCTGCAGAAGCTTCAGCTGTACCTTCCAGTGCCTTGGCGGTGTGCAGGACCAGAGCCCACCAATTAAGACTACCAATTAAGGAAAGGAAAAACAACGTAAACAGATAATGCAAATTAATTCTGGAGTGTAAAGGCAGACTCCCTGAGAGGGTTGCAACTGTGTAACATGAAATCCCTGCTCAATGGGCTGATGTCTCTGGCTGTCTGTTGGTCTGGCGCTACCAGTCCAGGGAGATGGCATTACAAGAAAAACATGATGTGTCTCTGTGCCCACACTTAACTGAAAGATCACAACAGAATTAGGTCCGTTTCCATGTAAGTACAAGGAAATCCCCTTCCAGTTGCCTTATGAAATATTGAATGAGTACAGTATTATATTTGAGCTTAGTCACCAGTATAGAGTCATGAATTTTTTGAAAAAGGCTTCTCTAACTAATGCTGCTAAGGATTTAAACTGTGATTGCAAATAAAAGGAGACAGCAGGCAAATGTTGCCTATTCCCTCAAGACAATATGGAAAAAAAAATTACTACTGCACTGACCTAGTTGGTCTTATTTTAGATCGAGGTTTATTATTCTGAATAGTGAGTTAACTTACTGAATACAAATTAGAGAAAAAAGACATCAGCCTCAATCAGCAAAAGGATTATTTTACTCCAAATGAAAAGGCTGTCTGTTTTATGTCCATAACACTGTAATGACAGATTCAGTAGAGTTATGACTTGGGTATAAAGCTAAGATTTAGATATGAATGCTAGTATCTAGTGGATATTGTATGCCTCTGTATGTTGGAGGAATAAAGTCTGCACCAGTCTTGTAGGGTTTGAGTTCAGATGCAGGATTCTTCACCCTTGTGCTGCGTTTCTGGAGCTATTCAAGGGTGGCTCCAGTGACCTGAAAACTGGCCCAAATGCTTTGTTTGTCAAACTTAAAACCTAAACAAAACTATGGACTAGGTAATACTTAGTTTTCCATCTTGTTTTTGTTATTTGCAAACAAAACCTCATTGCCCTCACAAACAAGGCAGACTTGGTCCATTCCTTGAGCTGAAACCGAGGTGCTGCAGGCAGCGCAGAGCCCTGAGCGAGTGCTGCACCGCATGCTGGCGGTGGCACTGAAGGGTACTGCGATGCTGCTTTGTTTTTCACATGAAACATCAAAAGGAAGATCGAGGCCGCCAGCACCTGTGAAGGTTTCAGAAACCTGAGAGGTTGGCTGTAGTGTCTTTGCTGAACCCCAGTGGGAGCATTTGCATTGCACTAATCTCAATTCCTCTATTCAAATCAGTTAAATTTTTGTTCTACACATTTGCAAAACTGAGGCACAACATTGCCTGTGTGGATTGAGATAATACGCAGTATGCAAATGGTAGTCATTACTACGCCAAAGTTAAACATTATTTCTGTTAGCTCTGTATCTTTTAGCGTAGGCAGAAAGCTCATTTGAAAGTCTTCCTTTGTTTTATTTTTCATATAGGGATGCTGATAAATGTATGAATGTTTCATGTTACATGTGAAGTTATACTGTGACCTGTAATAAGTCATGAAATCATTGCTACATTTTAATATCAAAACAAATTCAAACTAAATTTAAAAGCCAAGTCTGTCTGTAAAATCTAGTGGAAACTCCCAGATTTTGCCCCAGAATTTCCACTCTCCAATATTTTTAGTCTTTTTTTAATTTTCCAGGTCATCTGTTCTATGGAGAAAGAAGATCTAGCCATCTGGGAGATTAGCATATATATTTTATGAAGCAGACTAGAGCTCTCGCTTTTACTGACTCACATGCTAAAGACCCAGATTTGCAGCCTGCCTCCCAGCTAGCACAGCACAGTTGATAAAGCATCTGTTGCCAGTGGCTTACCTCTCTCCTCCCTGCATGAAGAACAAACATACACTAAAGTGATGGTGGCAAAGCAGTACTGTTCTTAAGCAGGGAAAAAAACAGTCTGGCTTTACAGCCATGCAGAGATGCAATTCACAATGACAGAAGAATCCCTTTGTCAATAGAGCTTACATCGTTTGAGGAGAGATTATCAGCAATTGATCAAACAAATCTGTCTGCTGGCATGAGATACATCTCCAGAGTGGTGGATATGGTTATATCTATGGAGGTCACCATGGAACAGAGCCAAGATATCTCCTCTGGAATGCATAAAAGCCAAATGAGAGCATGAGTACTGGGTTGATTTAAGATGCAATATAAATTACCACGGGATGTAAAAGGAGTGAGCTGCACTAAGCAAATGGGCCAAGGAGCATCTCCTTAATCTTTTATACTTTCTTACTATGATGGGATGGTGGAGATGTGCTTTCATTGTAGCTGCAGTCGGAAGTATAGTGGTTTTCTAGTACTGCAGTGTGGTTTGTGTGCTGGTACTTTTTCTTCTTTCTGGCCACTCCTCTTCCTTTTTTTTTTTTTTTTCATTGCATTCTGTTTTTTCCCCTCACAGAGTAGGAGCCTAGAGTGCCAACATTTTGATATCCAGTGTAGATTTATGACTATGGACTGGCACAGTGGTAACATGTTGTTTTAGAGCTGCTAAATCCAGTGAAGAGAGAGGAAAGGCATCCATTGAAAGAGAAAGTACCAACTTAGTAGTATGCACAAACATCTAGAAAAGACAGGACAAAAACCGCGATGATCATCCTAAATTTATATGAATAATGGAACTGAGTACTTTACATAGCCTCTTAAAACAAGAGCTGGGGATAGACTGGCCTTTTTGTTTATCCTCTAATGATTTGTTGGGTTTTTTAAAATGTAGATGCAAAAATGAGCCTGAATGAAAATCCTGGGTCCAAAGTTCCCAGTTCGGAGTAAGTTTGAGCTACATTAAGAGTATCATCTGCATTTTGCAGATTAGACTCTCCTTTTTAAATGTAGTATAACAAAATCTATACCCAAACTTTGGGAAGCACTCTGTGTGTATTCAGATATAGACTCTGAGAACTGGATCTGTTATACCTAGAATCTAATTCCCATTATTCAGATCTGCTTAAAAATAATGGGAACATATACAATCTTACAAGAAAATGCATAAGAAAAAAAAAAACAAAAAACTGCAGTGTAGCATTTAGGCTATATGTTCACCAGAAAGGTATGCACCATCTCAAAAATCTTTCTGTACCTTGGAATCACTAAAATGTCATCTTTCACAGGCTGCATGCAGACAGTCTTTAATGCTCGTTTCTTCTGCCTGTTGCCATTTACTGAAATATGAACTTAACATTTACTGGCTCTTCTGTTTACCTTGATCCTAAGAAAAGCCTTCTCAATCTGGCCAAGTCTTTTCATTCAGAAACCAGTCTCTGACGTGGCTGGTAAGTGATTCCAAGAGAAGTCTGTGAGAATGGGAAAATCCTGTCGTGGCTTTTCCAGCACATTTCTCTGGACACTCTCCCAGCTCTGGGCTCCGGCTGCTCTGGGCTTCCTGAGCCAGTCACACCGTCTCTGTACAAACACACACATGATCGGCGAAAAAAAAAGGAGGGGGGGAAAAAAAAGCAAGAAGCAAAGAAAAGCAAAGTTGACTGTGTACTTCAATATCAAGGCGTTCCACAAGATGGCAGGGTTCTGTCTTGGCAAGACACTACAGCGACCTGAGCCCCTGCAGAAGTCATTTTTCTCCTATCAGAGTTTTCACGATGAGTAATATAACTCTGTACTTCAAATCTTTTAGTGTTCTGTATTAGTGATCAAAATAAGTGTCAAACAGATGAAAGACAGATGTCCTTTTTATTATGTCTCACTAAAATTTTTATATTACAAATTTTAAAGCATAATATTCACATAAAGCATAATAATGCCCACTGTGTGAACTAAAGACATCTTTTTTTCCATAAATTGGACACAAAAGTATTGCATGTAACTGAGGCTGTTTTAACTAGGGACATTAACATCCGTCCAGATTCCATCTCAATCAATGCCAACCTCATGAAGTTCAACAAGGCCAAGTGCAAGGTCCTGCACATGGGCTGGGGCAACCCCAAATGCAAATACAGGCTGGGAGCGGAATGGATTGAGAGCAGCCCTGAGGAAAAGGACTTGGGGGTGTTGGTTGATGAGGAGCTGAACATGAGCCAGCAGTGTGCGCTTGCAGCCCAGAAAGCCAACCGTGTCCTGGGCTGCACCAAAAGAAGCATTAGCAGCAGGTTGAGGGAGGTGATTCTCCCCCTCTACTCTGCTCTCGTGAGACCCCACCGGGAGTACGGCATCCAGCTCTGTGGCCCCCAACATAAGAAGGACATGGACCTGTTGGAGAGAGTCCAGAGGAGGCCACGAAGACAGTCAGAGGGCTGGAGCACCTTCCCTATGAGGACAGGCTGAGAGAGTTGGGGTTGTTCAGCCTGGAGAAGAGAAGGCTCCAGGGGGACCTCATATAACGGCCTTCCAGTACCTGAAAGGGGCTACAGGAGAGATGGGGGGGGGGCTCTTTATCAGGAAATGGAGTGATAGGATATGGGGTAATGGTTTTAGGCTAAAAGAGGGCAGATTTAGATGAGATATTAGGAAGAAATACAGGAGAAGACACTGGAACAGGTTGCCCAGGGAAGCTGTGGATGCCCCATCCCTGGAGGGCTTCAAGGCCAGGCTGGATGAGGCTTTGAGCAACCTGGGCTAGTGGGAGGTGTCCCTGCCCATGGCAGGGGGGTTGGAACTTGATGATCTTTAAGGTCCTTTCCAACCCAAACCATTCTGTGATTTTATGATTAGTTGAACTCCAAAAATTATGAATACAGCTGTTTGTTACCCGTCAGCTTCATGATCAAGACAAGCTAACCTAACTACGGGCTGCTGCTGACAGGGCCAGGTCTGCTGTCCCCTTCACCTGTCCTGTCCTGCTTCCTCACTTTGTGCTGCCTTTAATGACTGTGCATACAGTCCTGATGCAAGTCAGATCAACCTAAAAAGCTGATTGAAAACTAGCTGCTTTATACTTGGCAGCTTAGCTTTCGATTAGACAAATGAGCTGAAATGACTCTGCAGCCATGCAGTCACTACTGCTGCAATCAGGAAAGCGGGTCAAGCATGTGACAAGGGGCAGGAAAGGCCCTTTCAGCAACAGACTAATATTGGATAAGCTCATGGTAATTGTGAAAACACACCCTTAAGTGACAAAAGCATAGCAGAGAAGATGCATCCTCAGCTCCACCCTCATTGTCAGGAGGAGATGGAGATACAGGGGAGAATCTAAAGCTTGTTTCTTAGACGAGTTCAATTTGAAAACTAGTGCTGCAGCATGCCTAAATTTTGCGTGCGTCACATTGAAATGTGAATTTTTACCTCAACTAGATTTATTTTGCTCTTTAATTATTTGTAAAATAAGGATATTAATATGACAGCTCTTTCTAAGGAAGCTGGTTTTGGCTTCTGTTGGAAATAAAAGCTGTGAAGTTTGTGAAAAAAGAAAGGATCTAGAAAAACTTCAGTTCCCTGCAGGGTTCTCTGCAATACTTGTTACTAAATTTCAGTTGGGTGGAGATGTTTTCCCAGAAAACAGACAAGCAAATGCAAGTATTTTACAAACAAAGAGAAGGATTTCGATGACCTCTGCAACTCAGAGCACACTGTTCTTAATATCTTCATCATTCTTTTTAAAGGCTAAACCCTGGTGCTTCCTAGGTGCAGCGGCATAGTGCCAACAGACGGATAGAGACAAAGCCCCACTGCACAAAATTTAAGGACTATTAGCAGTTATTCTGTGCATAAAACAAAACTGTGCATGTAAAAAAAAAAGAGGAAACGGCCTCACATTGCGCCAGGGGAGGTTTAGGCTGGATATTAGAAAAAAATCCTTCCCTGAAAGAGTGCTCAGGCATTGGAACAGGCTGCCCAGGGCAGTGGTGGAGTCACCATCCCTGGAGGGGTTCAAGAAACGTGTAGATGTGGTGCTTTGGGACATGGGTTAGTGGGTTGGGTGGTGCTGGGTTGAAGGTTGGACTTGATGATCCTTGAGGTTTTTTCCAACCTTAATGATTCTGTGATTCTATGATAAAACAAAACAAATGCCTCGCTAGGGAACTGAGAGTTTTTAAAAAATTGATCTTGCAGGGAAGTATTGTGTAGCTCCCCTTCCAAAACACTGAAGAAAAACTAATCCCAAGATCTTTTTGAAGTGGGAAGACATTCTGTGCGGCCAGGGCATCTGGGGTGTCGTTCAGCATCAGTGGCCTTTGTTAGGATGAAACATGAACAAAGACCTTTCGTTTCCAGTTTTGCCACTGAAAATTGGGTGAGGATTATAAAGAAAACTGGAGTGAAATGGAAAGAAAAATCCTCAGTTTATGTCACTGAGCACAAACAGATTCTGTCCACAAGGTCTGGTGTCTTCCCAAGCTGTAAAAACATTAGTAGCAGGGAGAAGGAATTTGCATTTTCAGGACCAAAAAGCTATACACTGATCGCAAGAGCGGGAAATAAATGGTGGTGTTTCATTTTCAATAAAGGCACTCAGCAGGGATGCATCCAAGTTCACCTTGTACGAGCATGAGGTGACACCTGAACACAGGCTGACTGGACACCCCCGGGCCCCGCTCTAACGCGGTTTCTGGCCTCAGCCCTGCCCCAGGTGACTGCCCCAGCGCTGGGCCGGTCCCTCAGGGCGCAGGGGACAGCGGGCCGGCAGGGCCCAGGAAGGGCGGGACGCGTGCCAGGACAGGCAGCTCAGGCCACACACGACCACCACCCTGAGTCCCAACAGCCCGCGCCCACAGGAGACCCGGCCCAGCCTGGCACCCCCGGGAGGCCCGGGCGGGACACCGGGAGCGGGGAAAAGGCCCCGCCCTCCGCCCGCCGACAGGCGAAGGTCGCCCGCCCACCCTGTCGCCCGACTCTCGACCCTCTCCCGTGTCATGCCCCTTTCTCCAGCCAATGAGAACCGGCGGGAGAGGCGGGGCTTGGAGCTCTTAACTGACAGGCGCCGCGAGGCCCAATAGGAAGCGAAGGCTGACGAGGCGGAGCCCAATTGGGGGGACACCGGTAAGTGCGAGACTCCGGGGGGAGAGGCTGGGCGGGGAGAGGGCGTGGCCAAGCGGGCGAAGGCCCTCAATCAGGTGAGGGCGGTGTTGACAGGCGGTAGCGGCGACCAATGGTGACGAAGGGGCGGAGCCTCCCCTCCCCTACCGCCGCCGAAGCTGCCAGAGAGTCAGGTGGCTCCGGGATGCGCGGCCGCGGCGGCAGGCGGAGGCGGGCGAGGAGGCGGGGGGGGATGCGGCGGTGGCGGCTCGGCGGCACGCGCTGCCTGCCCTCGCCTCTTCCCGCGCTGGGCTGAGGCGGCCCCGCGCCGGCCTCCCCCCCTCATCCCCGAGCCCCCGGCGGCGGCGGCACCTGCTGCCGGCAGGCGCCGGGCCGCATGAACAATAGGTGGCGGTACCGTCCCCGCCGCCCCCCGCAGCGCCCGGCTGCCGCGGGCGCCTCCCCCTATGGAGCAGCCTCGCCATGGAGCCCCTCACAGAGCTCAGCCAGGAGGGCGCGGGCGGCGGGGAGCCGCCGGGCGGCGGGCCGCTCTGGACAGCCGTCTTCGAGTACGAGGCGTGCGGTGAGGACGAGCTGAGCCTGCGGCCGGGGGACGTGGTGCAGGTGCTGTCCCGGGACTCGCACGTGTCCGGCGACGAGGGCTGGTGGACGGGCAAGATCGACCAGCGCGTCGGCATCTTCCCCAGCAACTACGTGAGCAGCGGCGTGCAGGGGGGCGGCCCGGAGCTGCGGGCCCGGTACCCGCCGCCCCCCGCCATACAGCGTAAGGCGGCCAGGGCCCGGGGCGGGGGGCTCGGCGCGGCGGGGAGTAAGGGAGGGAGGCAGCCGGTCGGGGGGGGAGAGGCCCGGGCCCGGCGCTCCTGTGGGGCTAGGGAGGGGACGGGGACAGACTGGACCGGCGGAAGCCGGGACTGTCGGGATGGGATGTGTCGGGGGAGCCCCGTCCCGGCCCCCCCAGGGTCCCGGGGGGGAGGCGGGACCGTCGCCCGGCCCGGCCCTTCCGTTGCCGCTGACGGGAGCCGGCTCCGCCGCGGCGGGGGAAGGCCCAGGCCGGTGCGGAGCGGCCGTGGGGCCCGGCTGGCGGCGGAGGGCGCCGGGGCGAGCGGGCCCCATCATGGCCCGTGGAGGGGGTACCCGCTCGGCTGGTCTGGGGCCGCCCCCGCCCGGCTCTCGGGTCCGGTTCCCTTCCCACCAGCAGCCGCCGTCCTGCTGCACCAGGACTCTTCTGTCTCCCAGGGCAGCTCTCCGGCGAGGCCAAGCCCAGCTCAGGGTGTCAGCGCTTCATCCCAGTGTGTTAGCATTCCACTGGCACCAGGAGCAGTTTCTCATTAAGCCCTGTGTTAACCGGGGCTGATAAATTTTCACCAACCAGCTGAAGCTGGGTGGCCAGGGGGTGGTGGAGTCACCAGGGGCTCTGATGACTCTTCCTTTAACAATATCCATAAGGAGAGGTTAGGTTGCTGGATAGGAAGCAGTTGCTTTCTGCAGTGTTGATTCACTGCTAATTCTTGTTCAGTATCTTCCTTTCTCTTAGCCAAAAGCTTATTATTTCTGACTTAAAAATTCCCAAGTTGGCTTGTGTTACCAGGTTCCTTCTTAGCCTTTTGCCTTCTTACAAATTTTGTTCTAAAATACCTGTGAATGCGTTTCATCCAAGTGTAGATATCTGGGCCTACTTGAGGTTTGCTTGACAAAGTTGCGATACTGATGGGACAAAGAGATTTATTTGTTTCTGTGAACTTCAGTGCAGTTTTGAAGCTTTTGTTGGAGCCAGAGAATAGGCCTGTTTCGTCTCTACATTTTTTTTTTAGCCACCATGTACAATTGTGGAAAGAGAAACAGTGTGGAATGACTCTTTTTAGATCCTGTTCTTCTATCACTATTGATAATTCAGGCAAGAATAAAGCTTTTTTGGAGGGGGAGATAAAATCTTCAGACTGGTATACTTTTCTAGAAAGTTAAAGGAGTAGAAAGATGCTTTGTCCTATCTAGGACATCTCTCCAAGGAATACAACGAATAGCTTTTTTCTTATTCTGTGTTCTACTTGAAAGCATTTAGGTGAAAACTCAGTAGTTTGTGGTATTGCCCTTGGGATGGTGAAGGGGCTAGGTTGGGTGGTGGTGGTGCTTTCTTTCATGCTAGAGAAGTATAGGTAAATTATTTTTCTTTCACCACATACAGAAAACATTGTGAATGCTGAGTAGGTTTTGCCTTTGAGATAGTCCGTTTCTACAGGACTTGTTGAAGCCTCAGCTCCCCTTCTGTTTTCACTGTTCCACGCTTTGTAGCTGTGGATCCTCCTGCCTTGTTGTACTTCCTGTGGTTTGATAGTTCAAGAACAGGAATTGCACCTTCCCACTTTATCCTTGTTTTACCCTTCTAGTGAACAACAGGACTACACTACTTCTGTTTTCTCAAGTCATCATATGTTCATGAAGGAGTAGAATTGATTGTCCTCCAATAAGTTTTTAATATGCTAAAGGAGTGTGTTTCTTTTTTTAAAGAAACTGCAATTTGGACAAGGAGTAAAGTTGGTTGCTTTTGATTTGGATTTTCAAGTTTAATGTTAGAAATCCTTTTGCAAGGAATGATACACGCTTTTAGAGCTGGTGATGTTACTTTGATAGCTCTTTGGAGTAACAGTCTACTGTTAATTTACTGGACCGTGCAGTATTCAAGTTTTGCAGGCATAATGCAAGGTGTCCTTCTAGATGTCCACCTCAGCACAGAAACTATTCTTAGTTGCTTTACTGAAGTTTATCTTCATGTTTGATGAAGTTTTTGGAGTGTAAGTCCTAGAGATTCTGCCTCCACTGAGAGCTGTAGTCGTATAGTTAGTAACTGCATGCTGTCTTTCAGCCATCCAAGTAGTATGTTTGACTCTTACCTCAGTGAAGGTACCGTGAGCGATACAAAGCATGCCTGAATAACCCATTGAGGCTGTCAGCAGTGGGCCAGCTTGAAGGACCCTCGTCTGCACTATGGGCTCTTACACACTATGGACTGAATTAAATAGCTTAATTGTATGGTTTAGCAAGTGCTGATTAAACAGCAACTACTTTGCAGTTGTCAACATGGCCACTGGTTCATGATGTACAGGTTCTTTAATTCCTTATTGGTCCCCAGAGGGGTGATAGCACTTCAGTTCTTAATTTTTAAGGCAAAAAAAATGCATGTTAAATGTTCCCATTGCTCTTACAGTTCAGTACAGCATGTTTGCCAAATTAAACTGGAGTTTAGAAAAGGGGTTTGTGTTTAGAAAGGTGAAGAAAAACGAGGATCTTGTGCACTGATGTAGCTGTGTAAGTAAGCCTGTGCAAATGAAGAAGCTAATTCAACACAAAAAGCCTTCAGGAAAATGAGCCACTTCTGTAAAGTGGAGTTGTTCTTTCTGATTGCGTTACCCATGAGGGTGAGCTGGCCAGTCTGTCTTAAAGAAATACACATTTTCAAAGTAAAGTTGAGATCATACTTCCAAACAAAAATTTATTGGCAAAAGAACGTGCAGCGTAACAGATTAAATTTCGTCTGGAAGCACAAATCTCAGGTTTATGTCCCACAATTGTTGTGGTTCATTCGTGCATCCAGCAGGGGTATGGCTTTTTCTGAAATAAAACGGGTGACAGTGCACAGAAAGAGTTTAACTTTCCGTGTCTTCATTTTTCCTTTGCCCACCTCGTTCCCCTGCCTGCCACCTCCCTGTCGCACGGCAGCGGGGCGGGCGGGGGCCGGGCGCTGCCGGTGCCCGCGGGGCCGGAGCTGTCCCTTCAGCACCGCGCCGCTGCGGGCCGGCGGGACGTGCTGCTCTGGCTCTGCGGTGCCTGCGGAACCCGGGAAATGGCTGAAGAAAGCGCTGCCTGGGAATGCCACCCAAATGCTGGGTGCCAGAGTTCAGGGCACGGTCTGTTGATCTTGCTTTGTGGCTTACGTTCGTTTTCAGTCTTCTAATTGACCTTGTCGCTAGGAGCAGGTTAAGAGAGCGCTCTGCCAGTGCTGAAATTCTACTGACTGACAGTGATAGCACTCAGCATCTCATTTCTTTAGGTCTTTTATCAGTGAGAAGTACCAGAGCAGCTCCTTTTGTGTATTCTCAGTGGCAGGGTAGACTCATATCTGGAGTTATTGTCATTACAATCTTGTTCTAGAATGTCCGAGTTTCTGGTCAGAATCTGCTCCTTCATCTTTTCAAGTAATCTGTAGCTCATGAACATTTGACCACCAAGGCTGCTATTGTAGGAGTGAAACCTTCTTTCTTGTGTAAATCCTTGGAAGTTCAGAGTGTTATCCAGAAGATGTACTCATAGTAACAGACAAATTCTTTTTGTGTTTTGGACTGGAAAGGGCCCTTCCTCCTTTTGGAAAACTTTCCTAGTCAGTTTTCTATCTTGTTTCCCATTAATCGTTTGTTCATGGAACAGCAGGAAAAAGAGCACAGGCATCCTTATTACACTAGCTAAGGATTTTGATATATTGGCTGTACTACACAGGAGGGTTGATATAATCCTTATATGTTGGCAACTCCTAGCTCATAGGCCTCAACGACTTACAAAAGTAAGCCAGACTTATAAGAATCATGTTCAGGAAAGACAGAGCTCAGTAAAAAAAAAAAAGTCCACAGCTGTGGACAGCATAGTTCATTTTAATTCCATACAGTTTTATGTCAATGTTTTGTACTATAGGCTTATACTTAAGAAAGACATTTGATTGGAATAAGTAAAATACTTAAGTGGAATCTGACCTGCTCCCTTGCCTTGAGTGACTTTTAAAAACAGTGGAGACTTTTATGTATAGAATTGATAATTACAAAACCCAGCAGTATGATACAGTACTCCAAATTAATACCTACATCAAGTAAATCCGTTACAGACTTAACTTCCTTTCTACTAGACAAAGGAGGAGAACTGTGTGAGATTTGGCATTTCAGATGTAGGAAAGCATTACAAGTCTTGGTGACTTTCTGCTTAAATCCTTGCATTATGGCATTTTTCCTTTAAAACTTCTAAAAATGTATTTGGCTGTAGGTGGTAACCACCAAAATATCAGACAGAATAGCATGGTATCTCACCAGTGGCCTGCCACTACTGTAAATTCAGCTGTGTCATCATGTTTTCATTGGTCAGTATGTGGGTTTCCCATTCTATGTAGGTTAAGTCAGTGTTGGATGAGTTCTTTTGGCCATCTGTGAGTATAGACTATGTTTAGTGTACAGTTGTACAGGGTACGCTTTCTCACCGCTTTTGCTCCAGATGCAATTTATATGCTGAAATAAGACATCTGCATCTGTACAGCAGTAGTACAGCACCAAGTAGCCACCAGTTGCTGTGGCAGCTTGGTGGGTATAGCTGTGAGTGCATGGGAATGGAAAATGATGATTGTTATTTTTTTTGTAGTTTCTGTAATAAAAATGCAATATGTATTAATCAAAAAATGTTTTTCTTCTGGCTAGCTCTGCACACTCAGTATGTGATCTGATCCATCTGGTTGTCACACTATCATCAGTAGTGTCAGAATTGGTTAACAGATCTCTTGTGGTGAGCAAATCTGCAAAGCATGTAGTGGTGTGGAAGAATAAGCATGATTTGGGAAGGACTAAAAGATCGTTAGTGACAGTTGAATGAGACACATTCAAATAAGGGACAACTACAGGAGCAGATGCATTTTGTGTTGAATTTTAGCCATGTCATGTTAAGCACTGTATAGTGAAGTTGATGAAGATTAGCCTGTGGATGTGTTTTTCTTTTTTGGAATCTTGGACTGTCATTGGGGGCAGGAAATGAGGGTTTATCCTTAAGGAGGTGTCAGTGTTACAAGGGTGTAAGTGTGTTAAGAGGAGGCTGTTTTACTGTCATTCATCACCATTAGGTCAAAGTCATCACCATTCACAGTGAATACTTCATGCAGGTTTTATGATACTACAAGATCTGTTTTACCCCGCTATTTGGCAAGAAAGATTGTCAGATGGGACTACTACTTTAATTTGTATTGTTCAGGAGTGAAAATTGGTTCTTCCTCCAATGGGTAAGTGTCAGGTTGGGCAACGTGGACCTTCAGGTGAGGTACAGGCTGCATAGCTGCAAAATGTTTACATTTTGTTTTTCCTCTTTCCCTAGTCCTGGAGATCGACTTCTCAGAGCTCGTTCTGGAGGAAATCATTGGAATAGGGGGCTTCGGAAAAGTGTATCGAGCTGTATGGATAGGAGATGAGGTTGCTGTTAAGGCAGCTCGCTATGACCCTGATGAGGACATCAGCCAGACCATTGAGAATGTCCGCCAAGAGGCCAAGCTCTTTGCAATGTTAAAGCACCCCAACATCATCGCCCTCAGAGGCGTGTGTTTGAAGGAACCTAATCTTTGCTTGATCATGGAGTTTGCCCGTGGAGGATCGCTAAATAGAGTGTTGTCTGGTAAAAGGATACCTCCTGATGTACTAGTGAACTGGGCAGTACAGATTGCGAGGGGAATGAACTACCTGCATGAGGAAGCAATTGTTCCCATAATTCACCGTGACCTGAAGTCCAGCAACAGTAAGTGCCACACAGTGAACAGCCATGGTGCTGTAATATGGCTTTGGAAAGAAATCATACAAAGAAAAGAGGGAAGTAACATTAACTTAGCGATCCTTTCTTGTGAACCACTGTATCCTCTAATTCAATCCCAGAAGGGTTTATTTTTCTGCAGTATGGTGCGACAGACTACAGGAAGCCTGTAAATGCTCTCTCACTTTGTAGAAGCAACTTAAATCACTGGATGCAAAAGCAACTGTGCTTGAAGTGTGCTTCTCTAGTAGTTCATTTATATACAGTGTCTCAGTTCACTGGCATTTCAGCAGACTACTGTATGTTGGGAAGCCTTGTTGGACTTAAAATGTGTGTTCTCCTTCCACTTTTTGGAAGGATAAATGCTCCTTTGGAAAGATAAATGCTCCCAAGCTTTCATTTAAATTGCTAGATTTTGCTGTATAGATGAGATGCAAGCCTGTTTTTCTTATGGGAGATGTAACTCATCCCTGTTGAATTGGATCTTCTCTCTATCCCTCATAGAGCTGGTGTTGACAGAAACATTAACTCAAGTAAAGGAAAGGTCACAGTGGGTGCCCTTGTACACCCAGGACTTCAGTTGGTGTTTGTGGTGCTTTACATGGGATGCAGCTGACCCATTAGAGCACGGGGACTGAACTTTGGTACTTACGATTCTGGAAATCATGGTGAATAGCTACTCTGTAATACTAATAGCATTCTTGTCTGTCACTTGGGTATTGTTTTTGTAGTGTGTCTATTTTCCCAAACTTAAAATCACCTTCAAGTCAAACGCATGCACAGAACGTTATTTATGAGTGTGAGAAAACTGCTGCAATGGTTTAAATATCATCTCCTTTCCTTATGCCTGTATGCAGCTGTTTAGCCTTTCTGCTTGTCTGTGTCTAGATGGCAAGAGCAAAAACATACCTGCATGTTTGCTGCAGTGGTTTAGATAGGTGTGTTGGTGTGAACTAATTTTCATTTATGGTTTGAGTTAATATGAAGAGCTAAGAACTGGATAGCTGGGATGCAGGCTCATGTTCTTTTGCACTGGGGGCAGTAACATCCAGCAAAGAGATCTGACAGATGGGAATTTTAATATCTTAAATAGATTCAGTGGAGCTAGCATTAGCCATTACAATGCTGTAAATTTCCAGGCCCTGCAGAATCTTCCTATGGTTTTTTTGGCCTCAAATCTTGTGGCAATAAATTTACATGGTTTGTTGTGAAGGAGGAAAAACAAATGTAGTATTAACTCTTGTTACTGAGTTTGAAAAGAGGAACTATAAGAGCCTTCAAATTACTTTCTATAATACTATTCTTATACTCTTAAAGTTTCTGTTTTTGTTACAGTAAGGGAATCTTAATGGTTATAAGTATTTCCTAGTATCTAAACCCTTCCCTTACAGGTGGCAGTATATATGGGCATATTGATAAATGTTGGAAAATGAAGGATTGATTGGTTGGCTTGGTTGATGGATGACTGGCTGGATCTGTGAATAAGAAATAGTTGACTTTAAGTGTTGGGCTTTTCCTTCTTACATAAGAAAATATTTACTTGCTTATATTGCTAACAGGCCCTTAGGACTTTATTGCTTAATGCCATCTGAGCATTTTTGAGGTTTAGAATGAAGGATATTTTTAAGATAAGAAGCTGTTAGCTCCTGGTATTTCGCTGTTTTATTCAGACTAGAGACTGCTGTTTGTAAAACTTAATGTATCAACCAGAGAACCAGCCCAACTAGTGGGACACCAGTGCACAGTGTCACCAACACATATGGATGCTAGAAAACATCTGTACTGTCAGCAGCCAGAGTAAATGGCTCTTGTCACAGTGAATCAGCAGTACGTAATTGTGCTGTGCTGTAAATTGTCAGTGAGAAGTGGAGGGTTTTGCTGCATATACTACTAGAATTTTCCTCATTTGTGAGGGAGCAATAGTAAAGGAGGAGGAAGAATGAGTGGGAATGCCTGTGGAAGGATTCAAAGGTTTGGAGGGGAGAGGTAGGGTAGATTATGTGGTGATCTTGACAAAGGTACCATCGGATCTAGTACAGAAATTATGGCTATAGGAAAGTTCTAGCCCAGCTAAGTCTGCAGGAAGCAGTGTGACATTTGGGAAACTAAACAAATGTAGGAGCTGATACTGGAGGGAAGGACTTCTGATATTTTAAGGAAAATTCATTGTTGTGTAAGTAACTCTTTTGAGATAAGATTAATTAATAATCTCAGATATGAGCTTGACATATTACAACAACTGTTTAGTTTTGACAATATAGGATTCTTCATTCTGTGCTTTGTAGTGGGAGAGAAATTTTTTAAAATAAATTTGAAAATATATATTCTTTCCTGGGTGTATCTATAAAGCAAGTATCATAAATATTAGATTATGACAATGGTGAGTTTTTTTTGCAGGGGAGGGACTGTTGATCTTTCTGTTTGTGTTTGTTTTGTTTTTTTTTTTCCCCCCCCCAAAAAAGTCTATATTACCTATACATGCAGGTAGACTTAACTCATGGTTATCTGTAGGATGAACAACTTTGGAGTGCCCAGGTCATGTCTTTCCTGAATACTCTGTCACTGCATTGCTGAAATCCCTTCTCCATTATATGTAATAAGCATCTTGGAAATTTCTCTGCTCTTTTCTATGGAACGCTTTTTACGAGTTTTGTAAATGTTAGTGGACTAAATGTTATTGCATCCTGATTTACATATGGCTTACATTTTCTGTGTTTTTCTGATGTACTTACTTTTTCTCAGTCACTGTGGCTAACTGAGACAGGTTATGTTGTCACCTTTGTGCCTGTAGATTACAAGCGTGTAGCATTTTGTTTGCACAAGTTACCAGCCACCAACTGATGGGCAGTAATGTGTCCTGGAGAAAGAACAGCTTCTGCTTGCAGCAAGTTGGAAAAGATTTTTGCAGGCACGATTCTTTCATGTACTAAACATCTCCAAGTACTGTAGAGCTGTCATGGGAGCATCAGCTGTATTGATCTACTGATTGGTACTGCCTACGTTTAGTAACAGGTAGTGATTTTCATACATCTCATCTTGCCTTCAAGCACCAGCTGGGACCTGCACCATCCATCTGAAGCTGCAGGATAAGTTTGAGAGTCAGGGAACAAGATGGGGGAGTGGGAAAGAACGGAGTTGCCTTATTTAAAATCAAATTTTCTACTAGAATAGAAGAAGATCAGAGAATGCCTTGCTTTCAGATGTCTGCCTATATTTAGGCAGATGCAAAATGCGTAAGGGCAGTACTTCATGATGAACCTTTTTAGAAGGTCACATTACATTTTGAACAGTAAAATAAGTCAAGTGGGCATCTTAATACAAGTCTGATAAATTACCCTATTTTATATGTATAAGGATTTGGAAAAAAAAATCCTTTTAAATCTAAACTATTGCATCTTTGTGGACTCAAGTAGTAGGTACCAAAACAATGCTCAGAATAGTTATCAACATTTCTAATGGCATACTAAAGAACAAGGCTTTGATTGCTTCAGGAGGTAACTTAACCTTGTATAGGAACTGAACTTCAGGGGTTTATTTGAAGATTCCAGGAGGTGTCTGTGTCTTGAGATTCTTCTCATCAAAAAGCACTCTCCAAACCAATTGTCCATTTTCCTTCTTTTAACCAAAAAGGTGGATTTTTTTTGTTCCATCATTTTTCTTCATTTTTTTTTCCTCCTTTTCATAAGCTGAAAGAAGGGAGATTGAGATGAGATCTGAGGAAAAATGTTTTCCTGTGTGGGGGGTGAGGCAGTGGCCCAGGTTGCCCAGAGAAGCTGTGGATGCCCCATCCCTGGAGGAGTTCAAGGCCAGGCTGGATGAGGCTTTAAGCAACCTGGGCTAGTGGGAGGTGTCCCTCCCCATGGCAGGGGGGTTGGAACTTGATGATCTTTAAGGTCCTTTCCAACCCAAACCATCCTATGGTTCCATGATTCATTATCATAACTTTGTTTAATGCTGATACATTTAGAGTGTAGGAAAGGTGCCCTGTGTGTTTTAAGTACCGTGTTCGTTTGAGGCAGTTTTTTTTTTTTTTTTGAATCTTGGAGGTTCTGAGGGCTGCCTGTTTCATTGCTTTGGGGATGCTATCAGGAAATGAGTTTGTAAAGATCTTTACAGAACAAATTGCGCACCTGTGATTTATTTTTAGAGATCCTTAAATTCTTTTGCTGAATGTCAGTTCAGTTGGCAGTGAGTCTGGTAGGTAAGTGGTCCAATGGCATTACCAACTCGCATGTCAGTCATATAACTAAAAAAGAACAAGAAGATAACCCAGGAAAGCTATTTTGTTCCGCTGTGCGAGGAGGTAACTATTCTTTTCTTGGCATTCGATTCAAGAGATTTAATTTATTCCATCTGAAAAGTGATCTTATTAATCTGACAGAATCCTCTCTGGATTCTTTTTCTCCTCTTCATCTGGTGATATCGCTTCAGCTGCATGTTGGTGCTCCACTGAGCTTATGTTACAGAATTGGTAGTAGGCCTCTCCTGCTGTCAATGTCCTTAAATAATCAAAATGCTAAGCTATAGAAAAAACTAGGAATGCCCACTGAAGTCAATGTAACTGTTTAGCACAGGTTTTAGAGTTTCATTTTCTCTTATCTGTGATTTGAGTGTCATTTCTGTCCAGAGGAAGGTGCTTGGCATGTAATGCTTAGGATCAAAAAGGGCAGTCCTGTTGATTTCAGTGAAATATTGAAAATAATGAAGCTGACCCTCTTTGTTTCTTTTTGTCTGTCAATATTAGGTATGCCGGCATTGCTGTAGGAATAATGCCAGTTAACTAATGCTGCAGAGATCTAGTAAATGCGTATTTGTTGGGGTTTTTTTTGCCTGGCTCAGCAAAATATGTTTGTTAGTTACACTACACTGAAAGATTTTGCTGAGGGTGTTCATGCCAGTTAGCAAAGTGCTTTATAAAAGTCACCACATTTATGTTCTACCAAGTGGCAGAGAAAATTAGCAGCAAAGTGACATGGCCAAGGTCAAAGAAAGAGGTAAGGACAGAGCTCAAAATAAACCCCAACAATTCTGGTTCAGTCAAGTTCTTCCCTTCTCGTTCTTTGAAGGTGTTTACCTCTTCTTTTTGGACCACTAAGATAAGCTTGTGGTATCCTGAGAGTCAAAGCTCTAGCTTTCTAAAGTATTCCAACTCTGCTATAGCTTTTCTTATTTATTTTATGCAGTTGTTAAACCTTTTCCTGTTCATGAAGTTGCTGATAGAGCTGACTTTCACATCATATCTTGACAGTTGTCCTAGGACTTCCAATATTCCTTGCTTTTTTTTTTTTCTTTTTTTTTTTTTTAAGCACAGGCAGAATTTAGAAGCAGAGATTCCTTGCAACTAGTTCAAATCCAACCCAGTGACAACAGGACTTGAATGTTCCATACTGGTCTCGATAACGTGATCAGTTATCTCCTTCCTTGTTGCAGTATTCACATCCCCATCCATTCATAATTGATACTCTTGGCCTTTTCAGAAAGGAAAAGTACTTAATGTAAACCTCTTCCTCTGGCAGTGTCGTAGAAGAGAGCTCTTCCAGGGTCTGCTTAAAGTATGTTGGCAGAGCAGTTTGGAAGTCTGCGCTGTCATTGCTGCTTCTGGTACTTCAGTGTAGTTTGCTGACTAGCTCTCCAGTGTTGTACCTGCTGTCAGAATGGAGTTCCTTTGTCAGTGCCGTTAAATGAGTGTGAGTAATGCTTCATGTAAAAGCATAGTGAAACTATTTCAATGGCATCTGAATGCTTTACGCTGGGTAAATCATTGATCTGCCCTTAGTTGGGTGGTCCCTTGCCCTGTAGGAGGAAAGAGATAAAGATGTGAGATTTGGGGGGGGGGACAGGGGGGACGGAGAGACAACAGCTGGGAGATTAATTTTATGCAGATGTTCTCTGGTTCAGTTCAGGGAGCAAAAATCAGTAAACCTCTTTTGTTGTTGTTGGGTTTTTTTGTTATTGTGGGTGTTTTTTGTTTTAATAAATGTGTACTGTAGAAATCAAGCACTTCAGAGAGCTTGAATATACTCCTAAGGGTGATTAAAGATGACGTTTCAGGTTCTGCCCTTAAGCAATTCTCTGATCCTATGGACACACTGTACGATATTGCTAATGGTGCATAACTCCTAGTTCTGGTTACTCTGCTTATTTTTCTGTCTCCCCAGAGTATCAGCCTTTGTACTGATATCCTGGTCACTTGTATTGTGGTTAAAAAAAAAATTCCACATAGCTATGGTTTTTTGCATATGGTAATATGAGGATGAAGTTCATGCCAGTAATACAACTTTTTGTTGAACAGAGTGAAAAATGTATTTTAATTTCATGTCTTATTAGTTTAGAAGATGTAAATTCTATGTGAAAGCAGTGCTAATTTTTAAGCTGTTGAGACACTGGGAATTCACAGAAGGAGGGTGACAAGGTTCTTTTTGTTTTGTTTTGTTTTTCCTTAGCTTAGCTAAATTAATGCATCTACTTTCCTTTCTGAGATGTTTGACAGATGCTTTCATGTTGCAATCTTATTTTCAGTATGTTTTAGTAGATTTCTGAGAGTTCCAAAATGAAAATATCTTGTATAAATGGTTTGTTTTAGATGAATATGAATTGATGTCTTCACTGTTAATTGCAAATCAAAAAATAGAAAGACTTTATGGAGGAAGTTTGATGTCCACAAGAACACTTTGGTATTCTCCTGCCCACACCAAGTGGCAAAAAGGCAATTTCACAAATGGAATCCCTTATCTTTGTAGACAGGAATGGAAGGAGTTCCTCTTATTTGTAAGAAGTGAAATTGTGCCTGTTATTTTAAAAACCCAGCTAAATCCTTTTCATGTCTTTGTGACATTGCATGTGTTGTTCTGCAGGGTTCTTTCTGCTCCTAAGAAAAAAAATAACCAAGAGTTATGACACTGAGCGCTTTCTCCAAATTGTGTACATGGAACCATAGAACAGGGAGTAGACTTGGGCACCATCACACAGGAGGTGTACCTAGGCATTTGTGTGCCGCTCCCATGGATTTACTGTCTGACCATCTGTGACAGAGCTGAGATGAATCTGTCTTTTTCTGAAATTTCTAAGTAGCAAGTCAAGAGTGAGAGCAGCCTTGTGGCATTTCTGGGAAGCTAGAATAACTTTTTCAGCTCCACTTTTTTTTTTTGTATTAAGGTGACTTAATCTGAATTTTGAGAGATTTCTGTCAGCAGCTTCACTTTTGCTTTTCTCATCAAACAATTCCTTTCAGTTTCAATATATCCAAAGCAAACAAACTCACTCTTGAAGCATCAGAAGTTAAGCGTGGTCTTGCTCTTTGAAGTGATCATTCATCACCCAAGATGATCCCTTAATTTTAAGTAATAGCCCATTTTGAAGATGGTGCACATTCCCTTATGACAAGACAAGGACAGCCGTAAGCTGTTGGAAAGAATACAGGATATAGCATGTGACTTTAAGTTTGGTGCATGTTTGCTTTCTGATTCTGGGATAGTTTCAGTTACATTGGTGTGACTATGATTTCCAAAAGGTTGCCAAAGTTGTCTGATCTATCTGATGATTGCTTCTTAATTGTCAGAAAGGTAAATTCAGCCTTCCTCAGACCTGAACTTTTCCCAGCCTGTAGAACAGTCATTATGGTGGTAATGGCAGCACCGTGCAGCATCTTTAGGGTTCTCTTCAGAAGGAAGGAGCCCTCCTTTTTTTACCACTCTCAGCCCTTCCACTCTTCTTTCTAAAAGCATTGTCATATTGCTCAAGCATTTATTATAATACCATCTTTTATTAAAAACACAAATACCCTCCCAAAACACCAAACCTTAATGCATATATAGATTCAAAATAATTTCAGAAGTACTGTGTGTGCTTTGAATGCTATATGAATGCTCCAAACTAAGCTCCTAGTTAGCTGCACATCTTCTTCTGATGTTTCATCAAACAGGCTTCTGGAATTTGCTTTGGCTGTTGAGAAATATTAAGATTTGCAGTTTGTATTACAACTGGCAACCTTCATTTAAAATGTGAGTGTGGCTTCAACCTTGCTGATTTATAGACTTCTTGTTTAGAAGTGTAGCAGTGCCAATAGCTCCATTTACTAGTAAGAGGTAGATATTCCTGCTACTAAGATTTTGCTAATCACAGCAAATTCTGTGCTTAGATTTGGTATTCCTGAGGGGTTCTTGGGGTGCTGTAAAGAAGTGCTAGTATGGATAATGGCTGTAAAGGTGGTATGCGTAAGGGCAGTGGGATGTATGTGAACCAGGCCACGTGGTCCCCCTGCCCGAAAAATATTACAGAATTTCCTATTGTTTCTCCTCTTTGAGTATGGGCTTAGGAAAAACATTACATAAAATAGTCTTTAGTAGCTTTTGACTTTGCATTGTTCTAGGGTCCTGAAAATAAGAAAAATCCTATAACTTTGATTAATAGACCTTGATATGCCTGATTCTGCTTGTTGAAGTGTTGTCAATCTTGCCCTTGGATTTATTGATTGGCTTTTTCTTGTTTAATGTAATCAGCCACATAGTGTGTGGCTTTGGTATTATTATGGTCATCTGGTAACTGGGTCATATTCCTAATGCTTCATCGGGGCACTGTGTAGTCACTTACACACTTTGATCACCAAGTAAGCTGGGTCAGAAAACTGTCAGAAGTCTAACACATCAAAAAGTGAACAGTTTTCTGATAGCTTTACTGCATGAGCTGTTACCTTGCATGGACTTTCATGTGCAACAGTGCAGGGCTGCCCTCTTTCTTAGCAGCTGGCAGCTTTTTCTGCTCAGTTTAAGGTAAAACTCTGCAGCTCTCAAGAAAGTCTGAATTTCGCTGTTGTCAGCTGTAGCTTGGTGTGGACTGTGCATCTCGGAGCCTGTTAACATCTGTTCTGAGGAATGGAAATATACCTCTCTTCCTTCTTGTAAGGTTTTAAAATTTGATTTTAAATAAAACCAAACCCACAAATGAACCACCAAAAAGATCCCAGCTTCTGGTGTGGTTTGTGCTGCTGCCTGTGAAGTTTTTATGTCGTCTTACCTTCTAGATTGTAGGGTACCAGCCTATTCCTGGAGTGAATGGTACTTGGTATTATTGACTGTTTCATAGACATGTCTTAATTGAAGACAAAGTAAAACAGTTCTGTGCTATTTT
Organism: Syrrhaptes paradoxus; assembly: GCA_013400615.1. Classification (NCBI taxonomy): domain Eukaryota; kingdom Metazoa; phylum Chordata; class Aves; order Pterocliformes; family Pteroclidae; genus Syrrhaptes; species Syrrhaptes paradoxus. The sequence goes on from VZTO01022254.1 coordinate 41,740, forward strand.
ATCACAAATTTCATGTTTCTGTTTTCCTGGAAATGGCTCCCACTGAACCAGCATTATTATTATTAAATTTCTTTTCAGTCACTCTCCTGAGCGACAATTACTGAATGTCATTCATGGGATTCTGCTCTTCCCTTCCCTTTTTTTGTTGTCGCCTAATACAGTTCTTGATATGCTGCAAGCTTTCAAAGTGATATGATTTGGCAAAGCACTGTGCTGGGCACATTGTAATTACATTTTTTTCCTTGGAGCATTTAACTGATTATGAAGAGTACAATAATCCATGCCTGAGCACGGTTGTTCCACTGCAAGCAGTATGGTAGGATTTAGTCTGAAACCAGGACTGAACAGCTCCATTTTTTCAGGAAACTCACCTGAGTGTTCTCCAGAAGCATTCAAATTGTTTTGTACCAGATCGCTAAAGCGATAAGACTTTTTTCAGCTTGGCTGGGTAAAAGGATCGATTCTAAATATATCATGGCTCCGGAGACCTTTCCTATCCCCTCCCCCATTATGCATTAGCTCTTTAGAGTTACTGTACTGCACAGCTTAAAATCCAAGAACTGCTGTGCTGTCACATCCATCACCTCTTCTAGGTTGACAGGGCGGTCGACCAGCTTTATGGATTTGCTGAACCCTCACGCATACCCAATAATTAAAAAGATTTTGCTTCCACGGTATATATTTTTCAAATGTGTCATTGCTGCATGGTTACTAATAAGAGAAAATAATTGCTTATTACTAGAGACAATATTTGTATTCTTTGTTTTTCCTTCTAAGCTGTGAAATTTTGAGTGAGTCTTAAATTCTGTGCTCTACAGGATCTTAAGCAACACTTAGCCTTCTGCACCACAAACAAATATTAGAATAAAGATGCAGTCCTACTGAAATGAACGGCAGAGTACCCAACAGAAGGTAGGTAAAGGCTGCATACAGAAAGCCCAGACTCAGTCCATGTGCAGATCTGTTAATCACTTTAAGTACTTGGAATGCAGGATCAAGAGCAGATTGCTCATTATCTGGATACTTGTGAAGCAAAGCTGTGCAGGCTGACTATGGAATGTAGAGCTAAAATTGCAAATCGGATTTTGGCAAACTGCTACAATATGAGGTCTCATTTTGGAGTGAATTTTTGAAATTCTTTCCCAAAAGCTTAGTTCTGTCATCGAGGCAGTATGCCGGTGTACTGCCAGTAGGATTTGGTGATTAAAAAAAAGGAACACCTAGCAAGCTCAGTCCCTTGTCCCCTTTGCAATAATACTGCTTTTTGGACTTGCAAGGCAAATTGCAGACTTACTAGCTGGCTTCTGNGGATGCTTTTCTCCTTCAAATGAAGACTGTTCAAAAGCTATGGTTTTTGATACGGTTAGTATTTGCTATTACTATAGTACCTTCTAAATAAGAACCCTGAAGATTTCAGAATGCATTGTGTTTCTGCAGAGTACAATGGAACTTTTTATTCATTTTTCAGATAAAAGCAAGCATTAAAAGTGGTAATTGGCCCATGCAAGAGGCAAAAGATGCTTATCTTATTTTTCTGAATTAGTCTTCATTTAAAAAAAAAAAATCCACATTTGCATTAATTTCACAGACTCCCAGTAGTTGAAAGTGTTTGGACTAAAAAGAGATCTAGAAGGCAGTCAAAGGAATTTGGACAAAGTGAAGATTATACCTGGGTGGTGGGGAGATGAGTGGAAGAAAAAATGTAAACGGAAATTGGCTGTCCCAGTTGTGAGATTCCGGGGGGTGTGTGTGTCAGGGGAGAAATTCAAATTTAAGTGTAGTATTTATATAGTGTTCATGAACTCTCTGGCTGGAAGTAGAAGTTCTTAAAAAGCACCTTCAGAGCTGTTCTACCTCAGATAACTTTATTCTGTGATCTGAAAAAAAACCAGCCCANATGGAATGTAGAGCTAAAATTGCAAATCGGATTTTGGCAAACTGCTACAATATGAGGTCTCATTTTGGAGTGAATTTTTGAAATTCTTTCCCAAAAGCTTAGTTCTGTCATCGAGGCAGTATGCCGGTGTACTGCCAGTAGGATTTGGTGATTAAAAAAAAGGAACACCTAGCAAGCTCAGTCCCTTGTCCCCTTTGCAATAATACTGCTTTTTGGACTTGCAAGGCAAATTGCAGACTTACTAGCTGGCTTCTGGCTCTCTTGAGACCATGACTCTCAGACAATGCAGCAGCATGAAGCAATATATTAAGGCTATCTTTTTATCTAACATCCAGTATTTCCCCCCACCACCATCTGAGCTGAAATGTGTCTTGGGAAGTGTTGCTTATTCATGGGAGGGGAAAATGGGATTGGAGCAATCATGGTAAGTTCAATGAAGCCATCTTCTGTGCAAGAGCATTTTTATTTGATCTGTGGATGCTTTTCTCCTTCAAATGAAGACTGTTCAAAAGCTATGGTTTTTGATACGGTTAGTATTTGCTATTACTATAGTACCTTCTAAATAAGAACCCTGAAGATTTCAGAATGCATTGTGTTTCTGCAGAGTACAATGGAACTTTTTATTCATTTTTCAGATAAAAGCAAGCATTAAAAGTGGTAATTGGCCCATGCAAGAGGCAAAAGATGCTTATCTTATTTTTCTGAATTAGTCTTCATTTAAAAAAAAAAAATCCACATTTGCATTAATTTCACAGACTCCCAGTAGTTGAAAGTGTTTGGACTAAAAAGAGATCTAGAAGGCAGTCAAAGGAATTTGGACAAAGTGAAGATTATACCTGGGTGGTGGGGAGATGAGTGGAAGAAAAAATGTAAACGGAAATTGGCTGTCCCAGTTGTGAGATTCCGGGGGGTGTGTGTGTCAGGGGAGAAATTCAAATTTAAGTGTAGTATTTATATAGTGTTCATGAACTCTCTGGCTGGAAGTAGAAGTTCTTAAAAAGCACCTTCAGAGCTGTTCTACCTCAGATAACTTTATTCTGTGATCTGAAAAAAAACCAGCCCAACCCTTGGAAAGCATGCAGTGGTGAGTGAGGAGATTTTTTTTGTTCCAGACAAGGTTTCCTATAACAGATTGGCTTGGTTTTGGACACATTTTACCATGGGTGGGAGTCTCTGGATCCTGAGATATTAATCAGAGTTTCTTCCTCTCTGGCACCCCTTCAGCTTCAGTAAGCCTTTAGCTGACTTCTGAAACTTGTGTAAAGCAATTTTTTTGATAAATTTGGAATTGTTTGGAAATTTAAATGTTCTGTTTTCTTCAGCTCTTTCACTTGAGACTTCTGCTGTATTGCTGTCAGGGAGAAGTTTAATGGTAGTACCTCCTCGTAAAGGTCTGGATTGCTCTTAAATCCTACTATGGAAAAGATTTGCAACTTTTAGAACTGAAACCCTGCTCATGTTTTGCATTTAAGCATCTCGGAGTGAAAAAGCATTGGTTTCTGTAAAGGTTTTACTCTGTTCTCTTATCTGTAAAGCTCTTGCACCTGGGTTTTGCTGGACTTGGTATCTGATACATCACAAAGATGATTAAGGGAATGGAGCACCTCCCTTATGAGGAAAGGCTGAGGGAGCTGGGTCTCTTTAGCTTGGAAAAGAGGAGACTGAGGGGTGACCTAATCAATGTTTATAAATATGTGAAGGGTGAGTGTCAGGAGGATGGAGCCAGGCTCTTCTCTGTGACATCCAGTGATAGGACAAGGGGCAATGGGTTCAAGCTGGAACACAGGAGGTTCCACTTGAACATGAGAAAAAACTTCTTTACAGTGAGGGTGACAGAGCACTGGAACAGGCTGCCCAGAGAGGTGGTGGAGTCTCCTTCTCTGGAGACATTCAAAACCTGCCTGGATGTGTTCCTGTGTGATCTGATCTAGGTGTTCCTGCTCCGGCAGGGGGATTGGACTAGATGATCTTTCGAGGTCCCTTCCAATCCCTAACATTCTGTGATTCTTACAGTGCTTGAATTATCTAAATGGAGGAAGGAGATGGGCTGATGCCTACCCACTATCTGACAAAACTTTTGCCATTTTGCGTTTTGGTAAGTGAAGCCACAGTAATCTGTTCTGTTTGCAGGATAGAGGAAGAAATAAAGTGTGTCTAATATTCCTACCCACAATGAGTACTCATCTGCAGCAGTGGTCTTTCACACTCCAGCTGTGACAGAGTAGGTATTAGTTCTCCTCTTTGTAGCTGTCTGTTGACCTTGCTGCTGTTGAAAACAGTGATCATACAGTAACAGGGAAAACAATCAGTACTAGGTTGTTGCATCTGTAGGTGGTTGAGTTCCTCTGGAGTGATCTGCAAAAACACCCAACTGCAGCAAAAATGCACGGTATTCTTCTGGGAAAGAAGAGATGTTAGGTAGAATGGTGTCATTCCATGGAAGCTTGAGTTCCTTTGCCGTTTTTTCATCCTTTGAGGTCTTAAGTAGTGGTCTTCTCACTTCTCTTCAATCTAACAAAGTAAGAATAGATAGGCTGAAGCATTGAGACTAAAGGAAAAATCTAGTTGAGAGTCCAGAAAAGAATATGGGAGACTAATTCTGTGCAGGTAGTTGTTTGGCTACTTAATGGTTTAAATGTTAGAATTAAATGTTTCTACACCAAGTAAAATAACAAAGATGACATTATCCTATTTATAGTCCTTCCTTTTGTCACTCTCACCCACCCATCACTGTTGCTGCCATCTAGCTCTTGGGCTGTGCAGCCAGCTGAGGTGGCTCTGAGGAGGCAGAGTACAGCACAAAGTGATGAGGAGGGGCTTTTGGGAATGGGCGTGAATGGCATGTGCTTGCAGACTAAATCCTTTTGCTGGAGTTTTTCCTCATGTCTTGGTATGACTGCGTTCCTCATTCCTGGAATCTTGGATGGCAAAGCATTTGACCCACAGCAGTGCTAGCATTGGTGAAGACTGAAGCAGAACTACTCAAGTGCACTGGCACAGGTATTCGGGTAATTCTACCACCTTTGGGTTTTTCAGGCCTTCTCAACTCTACACCATCAAGTTGCTGTGTCTGGTAGTTTGCAGTCAGGGCCTCACCTGGGACCCTAGAGATGCTGTCTCTAGGTCTGGGAGCTAGCTCCCTTTAAGCTCAGGCTAACTTTAAGTACCTTCGTAATCAGATTTTCATATGTTTCTGGCAGACAAGCTTCTGACAGTTTCTTCAGTTTGTTCTCCCAGCCTGTCTCAAACCACCTCTAGCGTGCTAGAGACGCTGTTGATGGTAGGTGTCTCTAAGAAGAATGGATAAAGCTTCAAAATGTAAAAGTAGAACATGAGTTAATGTTGCTTTATCACTAGGAGGTGGCTCTGTTGTTTCATGGTCTGCCTAGAACTGTAGTATTTAAATAAAAGAATGGCAAGTATTCTGGCACTAAAATACTGGCTGTATTGTCTCAGCTGGGGAAAGTTATATGGAAGTTAAATGTGAAGCCAGCAAACATCTATCAAGTCAGAGATATATCCTGGTGTACCACAGACAACAAATCCAGCTTTTTTCCCCTATGGTAGGGATCTTGTCTTCTAGCCTGCTCTTTCTGTGTTTCTTCCTGCATGCTTTCAGTTCTCGTTGCACTCAGTCTCTCTCTTATTTCTTTTTTTATTTCTCCCTTCACGTAATGATTGTAACCACTTCCATCAGGCTTGATGTTCATTAGCTAATAGATTTCTGGTCTTGCATGCCAGGCTTACTGAGTAGCATTATGCACAGGAAAGTGACTTGGTGTGAACTGTCAGCTGTATAAGAGAGTGGCTTGGATTTTTTTGCTATTTCTTTCCTATTTAGTAATACACACACACACACTCTGGATTGGGAAAGGGAGCGTGAAGTTGCTAATACAGCTGTTGTCATAAAATATGGGGGTGATGGGCAGTGTGGTGGTTAACTATTGTGGTGGTATTGCAAGGTTATCTTGCTTTCCTTGGTATTCTCTCATTACCAATTTTTGCCTCTTATGTCAGGAAGTTTGTTATTTTCTCGGTGTCCCGCGTGCTAAATAAATGGGGAATACAATGCAGAGCAGTTGCAGAAGCTGGAGCTGGTACAGCCAGAAAGTTTTGGTGTGACTGGCTGTTATACTGTTTTACACAGTAGACATCAGCCCCTTTCCTCTACCTTCATGTACAAAAATGGGCTATTTTTGCTGTGGGTGATGATGCTGTAGTAGTTTCCCCCTGAATGCTGTTCTGCTTCTGAAGTGATGAGTCAGCTTTTAGCACAAGCAAAGCCAAAGGAGTATTCTGTTCAGCACTGAACTATGCAGATAAACCTCATCCTTTCTCTAGGCTGAGAAACCAGAAGGCAATTATATGACTGTATTTTGCTGCCTTCTCACTTGGTTTTGACAGTGAGATGAAATGAGGAGCCTATTCCTACCAGCTCTTCCATGTTACTAGCAACTGGATCAGCATGGGTTGAAGTGTTTACTTTTCCCTGCTTGCTCTTTCCCTACTTGCTACTTTGGCCCACTGGAGACGAAGAATGCTCTCCTAACTGTCCAAAAGTGTAGCTGAAAACTAAAATAACCCTCCCAAAAGAAACAAGCAAAAAATCTGATAGTGTTACTGCCTTCCAGGGGAATTTTATGTCTGTGAGAGAAGGTTATAGCATGTTTTCTGGCTCTGCAGGTATAATATGAGCAGAACAGAGGATTGAAATAGCACCTGTTCATTTTGTTGCAAAAACAACTTTTCTTAATTTCCCTTGTGAAAACTTTCCTTCTATGAAAGTAATGTACCTCTTTAAACTATGTTTTCATGCATACTGGAGGTAGTGTGGTGCTGCATGAAAAATAGGAGGTGTATTACTGAGGCTTTATAAAAAGACCAACTTAAAACCTAAGTAAAGCTTTATTGTGTTTGTCTTACTGATCAGATTGAAAGACTCAGGGCAGATGGTTTATCTGTTTATGTAGAGTAGAGGCATGTGTTTAGAAGAATAGATGGTTTGAGAAGAAGAAAATGAAAAGAAAGGGACAGAAATGTGTATATTCTGGCAGAAGGAAGGAGATGCAGATGAGTTAGTGCTTCTAGCATAATTGGAAAGAGGAAAAATCCTGTTGTAATAGAAGTAAGTTGGGTTAAGCAGAATAAAAAATATATATAAAAAATATATGCAGTTATTTGCATTGGAACAGTGTAATAGAATAGAGAGAATTCCCAAAACAAAGTTTGCTCAGCAGTTTTAAACTTCTGACTGCAATGGCTAAGAAGCGGGAGTGACACTGACACACCAGATATGTTTTACCCAGTTCTCTTAGGGTTCATTAAAATGTAGGTAGAAGTAGATCAAAGGATATACAGCTTTATACCCCTGTCTTTACCTCGTTGTGGTTTATTTGTATATCTGATCTCATATCCTTCTGGTAGATGCATGAGTAATGAAAATACAGCTGTTTAACATCTGGAAACGAGGTCCTCTTTGCAGTAAGGCTTTGTGTGTTCAACAAAGATGTTCACCATTGACTTTGCAATTGATTCGGTAGTCATTAAGGTGAGTGGGGCAAGATTCAATTATGACCCCCAGCTGCCTTTGTGGGTCAAGGAACAGTTTTCTTTAAGACTGATTTAACAGTAGTACCACTTTGACTTACATTTGATGACAAGAGAGACAGCTAACCAGTTAAGTGTTGTCTGACTGCCTGTGGTTACCTAACCCATTCCTTTTTTTTTTTGTTCTCTCTACTTCAGGAAAATTTATCACAGGAATCTGATATGAGAATATCCTTGATGCTGCTTATAAGGCACCAAAGATGTTCTCAAAGAATATGGAGGAGCCTCAATAGACATTTTAGTTTCAAAGAAAGACGACTGGTCTTCATCATAGCGTAGATAAGAGGAGTCCCAGGGTTTAATTTCTACCTTGTATCTCTCTGTCTAAGCACAGTCCTAACATGTCTCCATTGACTGTTGTCTTTGAATGCTTGCAGTCTGCCTGGCTCTCAAGAAATTAGGCAGTGGGGCTGAATCATTACCAGTAATGATTCTTGAGAGTCCTTGTGGTAATAAAGTTCTTAATAAATTCTTAGTAGTTGAAATCGCACATCTAAATCCTGTGTGCCTGTATCTGGGTAACTGCCTCCAGGGAAGGTCTTGCTAGAAGATTCCAAGGTCTATTTGGATAATATTCCTTTCCCGTTGTCTCAGCTGAGACAGCTTGAGGTGTGGAAGAGCCTTCTTGCTGGACAGAATTTATCTGAGCTGTAATTAATTTATCATTATCAAATGCATATTTTCCAGAGGACAGTTTCCAGATCTTTCAGGAATATATGGAAATATGAGCTCTTCTGGATTATTAACCCCGTGAGCACATATGTTCATGATACCCTTCGCCTTGAGGTTGTTGCTGACAGTTTTTAATGCTAGTTTAGGCTACCATGCTTTGCTTCACACTTGCAGTATGTGAAGAACATGGTGCTGGTGAATTGCTATAATAAGTTATTTTGCTGTAGCAGTTGGATCCTCCGAGCTGGCTGAATGTGCTTGTAATACTCGGTTTGCTTCACCAGGCCCTTTTGCACACTGTCAGGTGGCTCCTACCCATGCTAGTTAAGATCAGCTTTTAGCCTGTGCTACAGAGGAAATGTTTGAGTTGTTCGGAGCAGTAGTGCGTAGCATACCTTCATCTGCAGCTTGTCTGGCTCTGTGCAGGCGCACGGGAAAAGATTTCTTGCAGGGGCCCTGCTGGATCGGGGATGTGGGGATCCACCACTAAGAGGCTGACACACGCTCAGCATGTTCCTGCTGATTTCACTCTCATTCTTCCCCAGTTGCCTGTAAACTAGGCCCAGTGTCTTTGCTGCCAAGCAATTTCTCTTTTTAAGGCTGGGAATGTGAAAGATTTTCCATTCAATTTTCTACTTTTTTTTAAAGCTCTGTATCTCATGCAGATCTTCCAAATCAACAGACCAGAATGAGAAGATTTACCTTGGTAGATCAGCTGTGGTTTTGGTGTAGATGCTCTAAAGTTGTGACTGCATTTTTTTTTTTTGTTAGGCAGATCGTCTGGCCACTGTTAGCTCTGTCCTGAATGATCAAATCCATTCAAACATGGAACGGTGCGTTAACTCTGTGTAGGAATGTAGGAAGTATGTTGCTTATTTGTGTTTTGTATTGTGGTAAACTAATATGAATGCAGAAGAAATAGCACTTGTGGAAGAGAGCTTGCACTCAAGTTGTTAAACAAGAGGGAATAACTGGTTGTAGATAAAATCCTAAGCATATGGGACAATGTTGATTAGCGTGAGGCAAATGCATTTGCAGTGTCCTAGCAACCTGGCTTGTGTTCTCCATAAAAGAGATTTTTAAGGAGAAAACCGAACAGAATTAATATTTCAGCTATTTACATGATTCTTCATTGAAATCTGAGCAAATGTAAGAGGAAGAGTCAAGGTTTTAGTTTTGAAAATCTGACAGATGGGCCAGGGAGACTCCTAGCAGGTACAAGTGAGCCTGTTGATGCTAACCAAGATAAGGAGAACTGAAATAGATGCTGGAGAGAGATATGATTGTTAAAATTAATTTTATGCAATTTTGGGTTGTAGGATTATTATCCCAAGTAGTTATTACAAGGAAATAGAAGGGGAGCTAAGGATGTAACTAAGGAATCAAGGACTTGCAATAAATCCAGCTCTTTCATTGTCCTCTGTGGTCTTTTGTAAATGGTAGTTTATCTTACTTAGCCTACATCCAACAAAAGAACAAGTCTGTGGGTACAAAAGATCTGTGTAAGTACTAATTATTTTGTTAAAACTTAATACAAATCAAGGTAATTAAATTTACATACCTTCCTGGCAAGAGGTTATTTACAACCCAAGTGTGATATCTGGCTCTCTCTCCTGCTGTTGAGCTCATTCAGACAGAACTTGATCCACCTTGTGAACAAGAAATTTGCTTGTTGCTCATCATGCTTATGAAGGGAAGCAAAAAAAAACAAAAACCAAACCCTTGCTTTCTTGTTTCAAAGTTTTACTTTACCTTTACAACTTCACTGTATGTCTATATATTACTTCATTTAGGTTTGAAATTAGACTGTAGAATTTTCTGCTTGCTCTTTAGGCAGAGTGGGTACATGCTAGAAGAAGAAACTTAGTATGTGTATTCCAGGAAGTTTTTCACTCTTGCAATCAATGAACGGCTTGTTAGCAATTTCTCTTAGCAGCTTTTCATCTTCTAGAAAGAAAAAAAAAAATCAGGCTTACTAGAGGAAGAGATATAAAGGAAGCCCTCTTGTGTACCTTTGTTTCTTGTGGTGGTTCTGTTCTACACTGAAGTGTGGCTCTAAAAATAAATATGCTTTTGCCCAAATGAAGAGAATAGTCACTCTAAGCCTCTAACTCCTTCTTCTGCAGTTAAGAAAAATGGAGCATTCAGTAATGTTAGAAAGGAATTTTGCGAAAGAAGCAAGAACCAAGAGCTTAACCATGAGTCTAGTTCATTCACCACTTGAGTTGGCCCCCAGAAATCTTTAATGAAGTAGTGTTTTGTGAATTCTGAAGCCTTGTAGAAAGGGTAGCAGATTTTTTTCCTGATTTTCAGAGAAACAGTTTGTTTAATAAAAGTAAATACAGTATTTTGACACTTTGGGTATTACTTATGCAGAAGTGTTCAAATAACACTTTTGGCTTTTATTTAATGGAAAAATCCCATTTTGATTATTGGAGGGAAGTATGAGAATGAATGCAAGATATTTCTGGCCTCTCGTTTACACTCATTTCACAGTGGTATGATAGTACAGTTTCTGGATAAAGAGTAATATGTGCCTTATACCAAAGCATTCTTGAGTTCTGCCCCAAGGTTTTTCAAGTGCTTGGGTATCAACTCCTTTGCCACTGAAACATGGTAGAAACTTGGCAATTTAACAAAAAAAATAGTTTCATAATGATGAGGGAGGGAACCTATAACACGATGGGTTATATGAAGTCTCGAATTGGGCATGTTGTTATTGATCATCAATTTTTTTTTTAATTGTGAGTTTAAAAAAACAAATCTGTGTACATAGAGCTTCCACTCCTAACACGTTTACATGAAGGGTACATCCAGCCTGTGTGTGTAGCTGGATTTAAAAAAAGTCCTCTAAGCCGTTCAAGAAAAAGATGCTATTACTGGCTTGCTGAGAGAGGATTAATTAGGAAATGTCTTCCCTTATCTGGATTTCTAGAAGTTACAGTGGTTCACTTCCTCTTAGCGGAGAATTATTATACAGAACGACAGTGTGCACTGTATTAAATAATTATGTTGTTATCTATTTGTTCTCTGGGGCTCGGTATCTTGGTTAAATTTGAAGTTATTTGCTAGACAGCTGTTCTCTTGTCAGATGAAGGGATCAGCTTGAAATAACTTGTAATGGAGTGTGGTATGTTTGAATAACTAAAAGTCAGGGAGAATCTTGAAATATGGGAGATCTCCGGGAAGATCTTTTGCATAAGTACTAGCTTTACTCTGCATACCTTTTATTTCCCCCCCTCCCTTTTCTCCAGTACTGATACTCGAAAAGGTGGAAAATGGAGATCTGAGCAACAAGATATTGAAGATCACGGATTTCGGCTTGGCCAGGGAATGGCATAGAACTACCAAAATGAGTGCAGCTGGGACATATGCCTGGATGGCTCCTGAGGTCATCCGCTCCTCCATGTTCTCCAAAGGCAGCGATGTGTGGAGGTATTGATTTGGCATTAAGTGACTGGATATGAAGGAGTAACTACACTTGCCAGGAAACCTCTTTTATGTTTAAAAATGATTAATGGTGAACCAAATATTAAAATTCAGGTCTTAAGAAAACTTTATCCCCCAGCTTTCTGTCTATCAGACTCTCACACTACTTTTTATTAAGTGTAAACTTCTTTTACTGTGGGAAGTGGTGGACCAGCTCCTGCATGCCTCTAATTTTTTTTTGTTCTATAAATTTACATTCAGATTATCCTAGGATTCATCATCCAAATTCCCTTGGCTTTATCTGAAACAAACTTTTTGTGCTTATTTGGCTATTGGCTGACATAATCCAAGGCCATGAAACAATCTGTGAAGTATTTAAAATTGCTACTTTTTTTACTGTTTTACCAATAGCAAGAACTACCAAAACATAAAATCATATCTGTCACTGACGTATATGTACACAAACACTGTACCTAATCAAATTCCCCCTGCAGTTTCAATCTGAATATGTTTTTCACTTTCAAAATAATCTTGTGAATTCTTTCCACACTTCTAGTCTTTCATATGAAATAATAAATCTCTTCTCTACAGCCATCCGAGTATGTAATTCATAAGTAGTAATTTCCATGTCTTTTCCGTTCATGCACTGGGATTTTTGAGAACAGGAGTTACTTTGGTGGGGAGGAGTGTAAGGGTTGGCCCATAGACCTGGTGAAAGACCTGGTTAATGGCTAGCATTCAATGATCTGCAGAATGTACTGAAGACGCTCTTTGTAAACTTTATCGAGTTTGAATATGACCATTAAATGAATTGGTAAATCCAGAATTCAGTAAACAGCCCTAGGAGAGTGACTTTTCTGGATGCTGTATGACATAGAATCAGTACTGAAGATCTGAAACAGATGAAGCAGGCAGAATTTTGTTTTTCCTGTGGGGAGAGAGGTATTGAAATGTCAGGGTGACTTGGTCTCCAGAGCAGTGAGATTCTGTCACTGGCCTGTAATGCTCCCACACAAGTGTGTGCATGCTGTGAAACCTATCGGGATAAAGAAATATCCCAGGTCGCAGAGTTGTCTGGCTGTTATGGCAGAGACTTGGTGTGGGGATTTTAATTTTCCTTATCCAGTTTTACTGAATAGGTAATGTATTGCCCTGTGATACATCTGTGGGCTTGTATTTTGCACAGTAGTGATGTGGTTAAAATTCTGACTCTGTTATTAAAGGTGGTAGCCTCAGTTGTTCTGAGGTGAACTCAGCAAGAACTGGACTTTTATTCTGAGCAAAGTCTGGCAGAAATGAAAACCTCAAGCCTGTGCACATTTTCTGTGCACGCGTTGACAGTACTGGTTTGTACATAGCTTGTCAAGCTCAAACCTCAATTTGCTTTTCTCTGAAACAGTGCCAGGAATGGCCTTTAAAGGTAACCTAGAGAAGGGGGAAACCATTACCCTGTGATTGTAACTTTACTAATCCAGTCACCCCGTGAACATCCTGTAGATGTTCTGTACCAGTCTGACCTCATTTTAAGACTTGAAAACAGGTTGAGTTCCCCTCAGTGCTTAACAGAGGGTCCTCACGATTAAGAGAGCTGTTACACTGTCTCTGAATAAGCCTTCTCTCTGTGGTGGCCAAAACCTTGAGCTGTAGTTAAATAAGCTGAAAATGGTGTTTGAGGCAGGTAGACCGAGGACGAATACTTGCCAGTGCAGTCACTACTAGTGTGTCAATGGTTGTAAGTACTGGATTTTACAAAACCAGTCGTGGACGTGTGTAATAAATCCTGTCCCCACCCAAAGATGCAAACTGAAATTCTTAACAGGATGGACTTTTTTATCTTGTTAGACTTGCCCCTCTTCTTGTCCACTTCACCCTCTTGGTTAATCACTGGAGTTGAGGGATTTTTTAGGCTGATAACCTTCCAGTTAGTTTGTACAGCATCAACAAAATTGACCATCTCTGTCCCTAGCATTCACAGACCCTTCTATTTCAACATCTTTTCTGCAAAGCTTATTAGAAAAAACACTGCTGGCTGAGTTATTGCCCAGCCTTTTAACAAGAATCTGCTTCTGCTCATGTTTTTGCTATACAAACAGGTGAAGAAAATGCTGGAGGAGGTGCTTGCCAGGACTGAAGTTTCCCGAGTCAGTCTTATAATAAATAACCACTTCATGCAGTTCCTTTCAAAATACATATCAAGCTCCATTTAAAAACCTCAATCTTTTTTTTTTTTTTTTGTCCCTCTCTAAATAAGGGTTGTCAAAGAACTTACAAGGCTGAGGAGTGCTCCCACACACTGGTGTCTATTGCCAGGGTCTGGGCCACTGTAAAGCTTGCTGATAATAACAGTACTTAGCACATCTTCCTAATGAAAATTTGTTGCTATGAATTTTGCTGTGCTGCACCCACAAGCTTTAGGTATACAGCAGAAACCTTGTGCTTATATGGCACGGAGGACAAATAAGCTATGGTTTTATTTAAATGTGTCAGTTCCTGTAAATCTTTTTATGTGTTTGAGAGGAGAGTTATGTATTTGCTTTGGATTTACAAGGGTGAAACTGAAGCACAGATATTGCAGCTTATCCAGTACTGTATGGCAAGCTCTAATGGTAGTAGGCATATAATTCAAATTTCCCTGTAATTTCAACTGCTTAAATGTGTTTCTTGTTTGCTGCACACTTCATTTTTTGACTTGTGCTGCTTAAAAGACAATCATGTTGTCAGTAAGATTAGTGTGTGGAAGATAAAGCCACCATACAACCTTCATCTGAGTTCCCTGTGTTCCTTAATTTAGGTGCTTTTAAGATGTAACTACTCTGAGACCAGTGACATAATTAGGAATTTAATTTTCATTTAGGAGTGGAATATCAGAACTACTGAAGCGCATCTGATTAGCAGATCAAGATGTTTCAGGCAGTCAGTGGTGGGTGTAAGAACTTCAGTTATTAGAATATTTCATTTGAATCAAGTGTTGGCAAGCACTTCCATCCGCAACTGACTGCCTGCAGGCTTCTGTAGACTTCTGTGTGCAATGGAGCACTGGCAAGACTTCAGTACCTGGCAGATAAGTGTTGACTGGCAATACTGGTAGAAGCTCACGTGGGAGAAGTGTATGCAACTGGCCATTGTGAAATAAGCAGGAAATGTCACTTCTGGAACTGCCAGTCCAATAACATGTAAAATGCTAACAGTTATAATAGGCATTAAAATGTAATGTAGTGAACCTTACTTTTCTTAACAAAAGTAATATTCTAGTTTCTGTTGTTGCTGGGATCTCTTTGTTGAGCTGATAGTTCCTTTCTCACGGAAAGTGCTGAACGTAAGGAGGTAGATAAGAGGAACCTGCAGTGCAAATGCCATTGAAGAATAACAGCAAGAAGAAAAAGTTCACAGACTTGCCAGGGAGGTGGCAAAATCACATGTGAAATCCTGCAGACCTCCAGCCTCCCTCTCCCTGACAATCCAGTGTGTAGGACTGAGCCTGATGTTAAATGGCTTAAGGGATTACTGGATCACTAGGAGATGGTTAATTATTCATACAAGTGTCAGTTGACTTGGACACATGGTCATATCACATGGTTCATTTCGTAATTAAAGTCCAAAAATTACTACTGAGTGCTGGAAAAATAAATGAGCTTGATTAGTTTTCCTTTCTCCCTGTTGAGGAGAAGCCGTTGATTCTTTCTTCCTGTGCCTTTTTTGTGTAAATCTCTTCTGTCTCTGGCTTTTTCCATTGTAATTCCTAATCCCCTGCTTGAGAGTTAATGGAAAACACTCTGTTCAGCACCTCTCTTGCTGTTTAATCATTTGGGATGATTGCTGTTCAATGCCACAAAGTGCTGTTTCCCTAGTTCTGCGGAAGCAGTGTTCTCAGCAATGAACTCTATGTGAAGAAGAGGTGGCTTTCAGTTTTGTCAGAAACGAAGTGACCTTTCCTGCAATATATACTTCCAGTGTCATGTTAGAAGAAATGTCAATCTGTCCATTCCTTTGTCTTTTAAAAATTACCCTGCTTTGAGCACGTCAATGGTGCTTTCCTAACAATTCAATTCAGAGCAATATCTAATACATGCTTTATCCAACACTAATGGTAAAGTAATAACACAACTTTGGTAGTTTTTCCTGCCTTTTGATATCAACACTTGCATCCTAACTGAAGAGTAACATGAACAATCAATCAGATTTAGACAGGCAAAATATATATTCAGTATTCATTTTCATTAAGTGTTTTATGAATCCTCGGAGGCCAAAAAGAAATTGGGAAATCCTTAAACTCCTGTTTATTTTTTTTCAAGTGAGGCTTTTGAGACAGTAAGAAATGGAGAATCTTGATGGAAAGACATAATCAATTATAATTATCACTATAATATCAAGAGTATGAATTACACGGGAAAAAAACAAAAGATTATATAGGTAAAATATTATATTTTGCTTATTAAAGTAAACGAACTGTGTTAGCAGCAAGGGTGGAATCTCCAGTGTCTGAAATTCTGTATCTAGGTAGGACAAGTAATATTAAGGCTGTTCAACCACGATGGCAGCAGTTACAATGAACGTTAAAGATTTGGCAGCGTGGGGGGGAGATTGCAAGAGTAGAGGTTGTGATAATAAAAATTTTCATTGCTCCCAAATGCATAGGGCAATTGCTTTGAAACAAGAAGAGATTAATCTTTTAGCTTCAGAAATGACTGTTTCATGGAGGACCTACTCAGGGAGTATTGAGGAGGAGAAGCAGTTTTTCATTTGGTCTTCAGGTGTCCTTAGGAGGCCTTCAAAACTGTACAATGACCAAGGTCAGGATATAGGTATACTTAGGTTCTGTATCTTTGTGAGAGCAATTAAGAAAGAGTAGTCCGTTACAGTAGTGTTTAATCTCAAGGAGATTAATGACAACATTGAGAAATTTTGTGTGAAAACAATAAAAGGGGGGAATGTGCAACATGGGTGTGTTTTAAGGACACTATGTTAAAGCTCAGCATGAATGCACAGGAGAGACTTTGAATGAAGAACACTGTGTAGAAGAGACTACTTGAAGACATCCTTCAAAAACTTGAACCTGTATCCAAATGGGGAAGATTAGCCATGGACCTAAGTGCTGGCAAGTTGAATGTAAAACACTCAAGAAGATTAAAAGGGTTTTGAGGAGAGTCTTGTGAAAAACCTAAAAACAAATAAATAGCTTTCAAATGCAGCACATGTGAGAAACCTGCAGGACAACATACTGACCGGACATGACCAAGATGGGAGAGTGCAAAGAAAATAAAGCTGTAGCAGAAAAAAAAAAAAAAAATTAGTGAGCGACTTCTGTCTGCTGGAATGGAGCAAAAAGAGGCTTTTTTAAGCTGAAAATTTTAAGGGAGCAAAGCTGGAGGACGTCTCATACAGAAGTACTGTCCACGGAGGTGTTAAAACTGACTGATGAAATGAGCAGTAAAAAAATCACTGGGATTGACAGTAATGCCCAAGATTTCTACAGGAATGCA
This sequence comes from Syrrhaptes paradoxus, assembly GCA_013400615.1. Lineage (NCBI taxonomy): Eukaryota > Metazoa > Chordata > Aves > Pterocliformes > Pteroclidae > Syrrhaptes > Syrrhaptes paradoxus. The sequence goes on from VZTO01022254.1 coordinate 58,825, forward strand.
TGAGAGCCAGCTGAGTTAATAGCTGTGGTGTGTAATCTGTCGCTTAAAGCTGCCTTAATACCAGAGAAATGGAAGGCAGCAAACATGACAGGTCTTAAAAGAGCTTCCTGAGGATCAGCAAGTCTGATTTTCAGTTCTGCTAAATGGTAGAAAGAGTACTAAAGAGTGCCGAGTATGTGGACAAGCGGTAAGATTGCTTAGAACACATTTGGATTTCTAAAAGCTTTCAGCAAAGTCTTTCGTCAAAAGCTTTAAAGAAAGTAAATTGATGTGGGAAAAGAGGGTGAGTCTTTTTCCCATCACTTAGTCAATTCTTAATTACTAAAGTAATAAATCACATTTCTTGGTGGGAAATTCTGTGTTCAACATAATCATAAGTGATTTGAAATAGTGATAAATGGTTAGGTAACAACATTTGCTGATGATACAGACTTTTTTGGGAAAATAAAAATTAATCTACTGCAGAGAGCCGAGGAAAAGTGCTGAATGATAAAATAGATGAAATAGTAATAAATACAAAGTAGTACCTGTGGGAGAATTTCACAGGTACAATGATGGTCTCTAAAATTTAGTATTATGTTTCAGTAAAAAGATATTAGAGTTACTGTGGGTAACCTACCTCATTTTGTAAGGAGTCAGAAAGGTGAGTGGCAAATTAAAATTTAATAGAAAAGAAATAAAGAAGAAGAAACCAGGAAATCCTGTGCATCTGCTCGTATCTTTAAAACTTTGTGATTTTGCTTATTTGAACAAAAAGGTTAAAATGGAATTAGATGATACAGATGATCTCAGGGTCAGTGAAAGATATGAAATGGCTTCTGTTCAGGAGAGAAGCTAGATTAGGATTTAGCTAGATTAGGATTTTGGAGTCTGGAAAGAAGATGATTTAGGCAGGATATAGTAGGAGCCTGTAAAATTATGGATGGTGTGGAAGAAGCTAATAGGGAACATATGTTCACTCTTCCTTGTGTTGGAAGAACTACAGGGAAGCAAATGAAATTGTCAAGTGATAAACTCAAAACAAACATGCAGAAGTATTTTTTTGGCAACACACCATTAAATTTGTGGAATTTGCTACCACATAACATAGTGAACCATAAATGGGTTCAGATCAGTGGAAGAAAAAACCATCAGGTCACTAAATATGAAGGAGCCATCTCTGGCTCAGGTTTCTCAGAAGCAGAGAGAATATTCTGGGGATAGGTTGGTTGTTGTATACCTGGGGGGAGAACAGGTCCTGAAGCTGCTTCCTTAACTTCATTTCATAATAATTCATAGAACATTTAAGAACCATTTAATTCTGGAAAAGTTTTTTTCATTTATTTTTAAGAATCACAGCCCAGCAAATAAAAGGTGCAAATGGCACTGTATTTCAGTCTTATTTAAAAAAAAAAAAAAAAAAAGGGTAAAAGGCAGCCATGATGAGCTTGTCCAGAAACCTGCAATTTCATCTGTGTACCAGACTCACCCTGATAGGTTCAGGTACTTACTTGTTGCTTGATAAAGAATGTGTTAAAGTCTCAGATGTCTCTTTCCTGTTTTCTTCCTGGTAGTTATGGTGTGCTGCTTTGGGAACTGCTAACAGGAGAAGTACCATTCCGAGGAATTGATGGTCTTGCAGTAGCGTATGGTGTTGCCATGAATAAACTTGCCCTTCCAATCCCTTCCACGTGTCCAGAGCCTTTTGCCAAACTCATGGAAGGTGAGTATGGTTTGTGCTGTTTCCAGAGTGCTGCTGAGCATTGCCTGCTTGTGTTGGTTTTGATACCTAAGAGCACGGGTTTCTCAAAGGGCTGTATTCAGTGGTGCAAGCTATTCTGGGAGCTAGGCTTCGCTGTTAGCATGCTGTGACAGTTACTCTATTACAAGAGTATTATGGGAAAGAAATTTCCCTGCCATTTCTTATCAACTGGCTTTATAGGAAAATGGGGACTACTGCTGTCATCATCTTGCTTGTTGTTTTCTAGTAGTAAGGACTCGCCAACACCAAAACTTCACATATTTTCATCTAGTTTGAAGTCTTCCGCTTGTTTTTAAATTCATAGCTTGAACTTCTTGTTAGGCAGTGTCAGATTGATTGGGAGTGAAGCTATCCTACTGACATTTCAGGGAGAGAGCTTAAATGTGGCTTTGACATTTGAAAATAACCCAAATTTTCAGTCAGAATGATGTGATTTTCTGCTTCGTGGGTGTTCATGCCCAAGGTGGGGCTGCATAGGGAGGAAAGAAGGACAGGAGTTTGTCCTCAGAGCTGCTGTAGTTATTAAAAAGGATTTCGTGAGGGTAGCTTTTGGGGTGCATGGCTGTGACCTGCTCTGCTGGCTATTGCAACTACTTACATATCTTCCAAGCTTCAGTTGTTCCTCCCTCTCTCCTTCCTTCCTTCCCTTCCTCTCTCCCAATAGTAAGTACCTTCAGTGTTTTACTCACTGGCCCTATTCCCAAGGACTTATTTATGTTTTTATACCTATCTGGTAGAAAGAAAAACTCGGATAAAGAGAAATCAAACATGTTTTATAGTCTTAGTGAACGAAGAATGAGTATGAACGTAAAACTGGCATTTTATGGCCTCTGGTGGTGTTTTTAGCCCCAAGAAAGGAATTTGAATCTTGCAAGAAAATGTTTCTGATGGATTTCTCTGCTTTTAGAATATTTTGGCATTTCTTGTAGCTTTTTTCCATAGGTTATAGGCTTCAGTTAACTCCAAGTAGAAATTTTCATATACTGCTGTGCTAAAAAAGAAATATCCTACTAGATCATAAACCACAGCAGAGTTGCAGGTATAGTAACTTGGAAGCAACATAAAGCAAGAAACTGCATCTGAATGAGTTAATGGAACTACCAGCTCAGTGTTGTGCCAAGGCAGTTTATTTTGACGTGGTTCCCTAAAACAAGGATGCTGGATTTCTTAAATACAAGTGAGGTATCTGCTGCTGGGGTTAAAAATAATGCCCTCTCTTGGGAAAGTCAGGTAGAGGCATATGGCCTGTGCTTGAACCCAGCAGGGCAGGGGTGAGCACCCACGTGGCTTTGGAGCGCTTGGCTTCTCCACCTGCAGGGGGAAGAAGAGAACCAGAAAACAATTACTTTCCGCCCCTTCACCAAAACTGTTTTTCAAACAGGCTACTTCCCGTCTCGGGTGAACTCTTGTTCCCTTAATGCAGCTTTTACTTTTGAATTACTGCCCTGGTGGTCTTCACTGAGACAACAAAGCTGAACTTTCCCTCTTCACAGAAAAGACTTGTATGTTACAACTGTCCTCATTAGTGCAAATAATGGCAGATCCAGGCCTGGGAAAAGAAAAGCCATGGGCCACCTGCGTAGTTGTCCTGTTCACTCATTCATGCATTTGGCTGGCTGCAGCATTTTGTTTTACTTTGGGTCACATTTGCTTTGCCATACTTAAAACAGGGGGTAAAGAGGCAGGGATTATGGCACTGACAGTCCAGCTGTATCACCCATTGCTTCTAATTGGTCAGCAGCAGGGGACCTTCAGAGTGCTCTTTAATGTCCTCAGTTCTCTGTTTTGATAAGAGAAGCAATTTGAAATCCATAAACACAAGTGTGTTCCAGCTCATGCCTCCTGGAACCCCTCAGGTGCTTAAATACCAGCATCATGATACCAGAAGTTTTGAACCCAAAGGTGCCAAATCTCAGTAACGCCAAAATCAAAGACAAGACCTGCAAAACCAAGCCTTGGCACTTGCACAGACTCTGTGAAGTGTTATTTATTTTTAATTACAACTGCACCTTGGTGTATTTCAATCCACGAAACTGATGAACGAATGTCTTTTAGGATATCACCAACATTTTTTTAAGAATGCTTCCTTTTTTCCAGCTCTAAGGTCTGGGAAACTTCAGAACATTTTTATAACTCTTGCCTCGTGCTGCAGTAGTGTGTGTCCTAAATCCAGGGACCATTTAGAACAATGATAGTATGAGCATGTTGAGACCTATGTGTGATTTTCTTCAATTCATATACAAAAGCTGTATTCCCTAGAATGCTAAGTTTTTCTCCTTGGTTTTTCTCAAATTTTGGTGTGCAGTAGTAAAGAGAATAAGGATACTTGTTGAAAAAAACTGTGCAAGTGTCAGCATGGAATAATATGGAAGGAGAAGGCGATATTTTTCTGCAGGAGGAGAAATAATAATGAAGTAAGAGGGAGGACCAAATGAATAAGAATTTTCTGTTCAAAGGTGTTGTCAAACATTTTGAATTAATGGCTTTTTAAAAACATGTTCTTAATGATTTCATAGCTTGAGATGTTACTTCATACCATTTTATATTTCTGTTTCTGTTTTCAATGTTCAATTCCTATCACTGTAAAAGGAGTACCTTTTTGTAGTATCGCTAGTTAAGTTGCCTTCTGGTAAGATGGGTACCTTAAATTCTGTGGTTTTAGAGCTCTGTAACTCGGTAATTCATTGCATTAGATTGTAAACAGAAAAGCTTGTTCACCTGTGGTTTCTCTTAAAAGCGAATGAAAAAAGCCTGATCAAACAAATTTCTCTGAAATTATAAAAAAGAACCCTTAAAAGAAACCTCCAAATGCACTATTTGATGTAATTATTTACTTGAATCTCCTATTTTCACTTGAGTTATGCCCAGTCTGCTTTGCTGGAGAGATTTTCAGTTCTGTGGAAGACATTCATAATGACTCAGCTTAGTGTTAGAGTTTGGCATGAGCAAGAACTCTGACAGATACCCTTCTGCAGTGTGGCTGTTAGCTCTGCAGTGTAAGTGTGATAAAAGAACTGTTAACAAGAGTCTTGCGTAGTGTCTCCACTCTGTGCACGCATACAACTTAAAGCAAAATATTTAAGGAAATTATTTATGATATTAAAATATATACTTCAAAATGTAACTTTCTGTAAAATTAGTAAACCTCTATTTTACTTGGCATATTATTGCAATAGAACCTAGAGGCCAGGTAGTTCAAGATCTTAAGTGATGCTGGATATTGTATAAGCATGAAAACATGAATTCCATCCTTGACTTGGGTTCGGACAATGGTCCATTGAAGTGGGAAATGGGAAAGATGGGGTAACGCAGATAGTGCGCATGCCACTCTTAGCCACTGGGGATCAGTAAAGTACTGCTCAGCCTCTCAAGCATCCATACTAAGAGATGCTTAACAGTTGCTTATCTTTGTCCTGTTCTAGATTGTTGGAACCCTGACCCACACTCACGACCCTCCTTTGCCAGTATCCTAGACCATCTCACTGCCATAGAAGAGTCTGGTTTCTTTGAAATGCCCAAAGATTCCTTCCACTCCCTGCAAGAAGACTGGAAACAAGAGATCCAAGAGATGTTTGATCAGCTCAGAGCCAAAGAAAAGGTAAGCAGAAAAAAACCACTTCATGCTTGTGCTCTCTGGATTATAGTTCTCCCATTTCATATTTTAAGGCAGGGATCATCCTTTAGTGCATCCCAGAGTTAAGTTTGTATGTGTTTTACTGGAGCTTTTAACAAGTCTCCAAATCAATAGCAGGTCATGATGCATACCAGAGCAGAATCAAGTAAAACAAATATCTGTGTCCTGAGCTGCTACTCTTCCTAATATTGTGGTGAGCTTCCATTATACTCTGTGCAAACTGCTATGATGAGTTGTCTTAATTATTTAATGCATCTGATAACCATTTCACTGTTAGCATCTTAATTGTGAAGCCCAATAATAACTGTTAATAGTAAAAGTAGGAGGAGTAGTTTCAGTATATATACTCTAGCAAACATTGCAGCTTTGCTTTTGTCAGGTTTGTGTTTTCCAGGTTTTGAGCACAAAGTGGATAGACTATAAAAAACATGAGTGCTGGCCAGGGGAATGGTCCGATAGCTGTTATAATTGAAGCTCACCTGGGTAAATAGCAGGAAGCAAAAATGCTAGCAGTAATAAAAGGAATTGTGACCATCAGTCTCAAAGAGTAGAAGTTAAATAAAAAAGATGAAGTTTTCTTCAAGCATACTTGTAGAAAGCACAGCTTGCTGCATCTATGTTAAGGTCCTTACAGAGACTGTCTTTGCAGTTGTTGGTGTGATACACTGCAGTGGAATCACTAAAGTAATATTTTTATAAGTTCCACAGTCTTTTGCCAAAAAATAAATTCATAATAAACAGCCAACTTGATTTGGACTCACAAGTTGGTTTTAGGCAGCAGAGAAAAAGAAAAGGAGACCTTGGGTCAGGGAAGAAAAGTCTTACAACAATACTTAAAACATTTCTTTTCACAAATTATAGGAGCTTTTGGGAGAAATAAAACAGCTAATAGGTATTTCTCTGCTGAAAACAGAAACTTCAACAGGCAAACAGAAGATGAAACAGTAGTAGCTAGGCTAGCCTCAGGTTTTGGGTACTGTATTCCTCTGCAGCAATGGAGAAAGGGAATTTTATATCCCATTCACCTCATGAATAAAACGTACCAAACCTCTGTGGTGATGGGATGGATGGGTAACAATGACATTCATCAAAAAAAATTTTAAAAACCTAAACTAAAATTTGTCTGTTAATCTATTTGAAGTTTAACTTGAATTCTTCAGTTTTCACCTTCTGCAGCCATGCTGGGTGGAAAATAATGGGAATGACCTCCTGGCGATATTTTCTTAATACATTTTTATGTTAGAGCTGTGGTTTTTGCTATTTTATAATGCATGAGATGGCAAGGTTGTTTTTAAACAGTTTAAATCAATATTGAAGTTAACGTAGGTACTTACTGAACAGGAAAGCAAGGATGAATTATTTTCGATGTTATGAATAAATCTTCCAAAATGGGTTCCCATATGCATGGTACTCTCCAGTGGCTCTTGTAAACATGTTCGTGTCAGGTATACAGCATATTTTCTCATTACACTGAGTGTAGGATTCAGTGCCTTTTCACAGGATCACAGGATGGTCAAAGTCGGAGGGACCTCTGGATGTCATGTGGTCCAAATCCCCTGCTCAAGCAGGGCCACCTAGAGCCAGTTGCTAAGATGGCTTTTGAATATCTCCAAGGAGGGTGACACCACAACCTCTCTGGACAACCTGTGCCAGTGCTCGGTAATGCTCGCAGTTAAAGTGTTCAGAGGGAATCTCCTGTGTTTCAGTGTGTGCCCATCGCCTCTTATCCTGTCACTGGGCATTGCTGAGAAGAGCCGGGCTTTGTCTTCTTTGCATCCTTCCTTCAGGTTTTTACATACACGGATAAGATCTCCCTTCCCCACACCCAGGCCTTCTCTTTGCTAGGATAGACAGTCCCATCTCTCTCAGCCCTTCCTCATACCAGAGATGCTCCTGTCTCCTAACCATCTTCATGGCTCTTCATTGGACTGTCTCCAGTATGTCCATGTCTTTCTTGTACTGAAGAGCCCAGAACTGGACGTAGGATTCCAGGTGTTGCCTCACAAGTGCCAATGTCCAGATTTTAATACTGATATGAAGGGCCTTGAATGGCAAACATAGGAGTTCTTGAGGATTGTTTTAGGTTTTTGGCTTTCAGCTGTGCTGTGAGCACAAGTCATTGCTGCTGTACCTTCAGATAGGTGATGTTAGTCTTAACCCAGTGGTCACAAGATAGCTTTTTGTTTCTTTTTTCTTATTTCCCTGCAGGAGCTGCGCACATGGGAAGAAGAACTGACTCGTGCTGCTGTTGAACAGAAGAACCATGAGGAGCTGCTACGAAGGCGGGAACAGGAGCTAGCAGAACGTGAGATTGACATCCTGGAAAGGGAGCTCAACATCATCATCCACCAGCTGTGTCAGGAGAAGCCTCGGGTGAAGAAACGCATGGGGAAGTTCAAGAGGAGCCGGCTCAAGTTAAAAGATGGCAATCATATCAGCCTGCCTTCAGGTTGGTGACATGTTAGGCTGTGTCAGGTGGGAAATGGGAGGAGCAGGTGAACCTGTAGCTTTGGTAGCTCCTTTCTACTAATACTTACACATTAGAAAGTATTGGATATACTTTTGGGGTCAAGAAACTAAACTTGATGCTCTTGGGGCTAGCATTCCCCCAGGTTCCAAGTGTGATGGCCAGAAGTAAATTTGAGTTGTTACATGTTTGTTAGTCAATGGCTGTATATGGTTCGTAGTAAAAATGTTGGTGTTGCAGTTTAACATGTTAATACTCAAAATAATTAGTTTAATAAAGAATGTACATTAAAAAATAGAGGTTCTTACTCTGGGAATATTTTTCATAGTGCTGCAGTAGAAGCCATAATCTACACAATTTCCTGGTACAGGAATCTAAAAATTGTCAAAAACACTTGAATAGCTGTGAGACTATAGCCCTACACTGCGAGTTCATATGTGAACCCATATTAACACCCAAGTGACCTCTAATACCACCCTTCTGGAAGAAATGCTGAATATTGGTGAGGTGTCAGGGAAGTCACTCTTAAGAGTGAAGATGATGATTTTCAGAAATATGGAATCCTTAGTATTTCTGTGGCAGACCAGGTCTTTGTTCTGAAGTAACTGTGTGTATGATGGGGAGATAGCAATTAGCTGTGTAACTTTATTTCTACATAGATCCTGTAAATTGCACTCTTTGAATGTTACCATAAATTATTATTTATTTTTTCTTATATTAAAAAAAGCATTTTAACTGTGTCTTTCTGGTTTTGTTTTGATTTTTTTCTGTCTGTTCTTTCTAAACAGATTTCCAGCATAAATTCACCGTGCAGGCTTCTCCAACGATGGATAAAAGGAAAAGCTTGATCAGTAGCTGCTCCAGCCCTCCTGCAAGTCCTACCATTATTCCCAGACTCAGGGCCATACAGTGTAAGGAGCTCAATGTAGTATTAAATTTGGGAAATATGCAGTCTGTCAGTGTGGTAAGATGCCAAGATTCCGTATCTAGCACAGGACTGTAAACAAACAAACAAACAATTATTCCTAAAGTGTTTGCCTAATGCTCTGAATGTGTGCCTTTAGAGAGAAAAACGGAGTGTGGTGCTGATGGAGGGAGTATCACCTTCTTTGGAGTCCAAACCTTACTTACCCAAGTTCTTGAAATATTGCTGTTAATAAAACAGATCTAGGCAGACAAGCAAGTATTGGAAGTGTGAAAGGGATGTTAATGAATGTGTAGTGTTTGTATGGGATATCATGACACTTGTGTGTCTGGTATCAAACTGGTGGTTCCAAAAGAAAAAACAGTAATGGAATAAAACTGCAAAGGGATGTGGTTGTTAGATCTGTGTTGATAAATGGTCAGAATTATGGGAAATAAGCTTGAATGGATAATTTCATTACTATTCCTGTTCCGGCCTGTGTTTTATTCTTTATGTTGGTGTGGAATCAATTCTTTAACTTACGTATGTTTTTCTTTCCCATTTTCCACCATTCTTTGCACTTGTGAAGTGACTCCTGCTGAAAGCAGTAAAACATGGGGACGAAGCTCAGTTCTTCCAAAGGAGGAAGGAGAGGAAGAAGAGAAGAGAGGCCAGAAAAAAAAGGGACGCACTTGGGGACCAAGCTCACTTTGTCACAAGGAGCTAGGTGCAGGAGAAGAGAGGTAAGAGAGAGCCTGGAACCAGAATGGTTTCCAGATTCTAAAACTGGTTGTGAGCTGGCTCGCAGGAGATCTGCCTATCCTCTTGCACCCACTTACCTTCTTCTAAACTTATTTGCTGTACCAGAGGTGTTAGAGATCCAGAACAGATTACAAAACTGCATTGCATTCAGTTCCTTGCTAGAGGTCCAGTACTGACTGATGCTTTCTCTGTCTGCTGTTACCTTGTTACGTGTATTTGTAAGCAGTAGAACTTCTTAGCTGTGCAAAGCTGTTTCTCTAGAAGCTCCTATTTATTTTTAGGCTCAAATTTCTGTAGTTTCATATACAATATGAAACTACTTATCTTTTACAATTCTCAGCTATGCTTTTTCCTTTCTTAAATACTGTTATTCAAAAAGTATCTGGTAGAGCCAGGCAATTATCTACTCTTCAGGCTTTTGAAGAGGACACATACCTTGAATGAATACATCCTGAAAGTTATTTTTGCAGAGATACAGGTTGAATCTCTGTTTCTATAGATTCTTGTTCTGTGGCTTCTTTTTTTATTTGTGTGTGAATTGTTTATACCTGGTCTCCTATGGATCATTGCCAAAATGCTGCTTTAAACTTAGGTGCATTTTGATTTTCTAAGAGGTTTGAATGCTTTGTGATTTCTAATGGAGTTTGAAGCTTTTTCCTGTGATAGTTTGACTAAATTGATAGTTTGACTCTTGACGTATGTTATATCAGGGAAAATAAAATAACTGATTGTAATTTATATTTAATATTATGTGCTCAGGTGTGAAATTCCTGGAAAACAGATGTTAACTTAATGCGTCACTATTGCAGTCCTCCTCTGCAAGAGGGCCTAAATCTTAAGTGTTCTAATGACATTAAGATATGTTCCCTCTCAGAAGTGCTCTTGACATGTTAACAGGGCAACGTGGACAAAGCTTCTTCCACGGCTGCCTGTGCTTTACCTATTCTATAGATGAAGTATAACATTCTACAGAATTAAAACAGATGTCACACTTTGCAATCGTTAATGATACAAAAAGACAGGAGATCACCGAAGCTGGCAGAAAAACACTTCTACCTTGAAATCATGTTCTTGGAATTCTGAGAATAAAGCTCTTCAGTTTTCTGTTCATTACTGTACAGTCTGAAGCCCTGAATTGCTTTTGGGCACAGACAGCTGGAAAGGAGTTGCTCTTAGAACTGTCCTGTTCTCTTTACAACTGAGATGTTTACAGTATTCATCACCTTTTCCAGGGAGACTCAATACAGCTCTGCCATTTTGCAGAGTATCTGAAACACAATAGTGTTGCTGAGTGTGGGTAATGTACAAGGAACTATTGCGTCTTGCTGAGATGATGCCAGCCTGCAGACTTTAATTTAGAGGGAACAGAGTTGCAGTAAACATTAATGACTCAAAAGACTCACTCAAACTCACTTGTTCAGTTTTGTGGGTTTTGAGTCTTCCGGTCTGTAAGTAAAAGAAACAATGACATGATTTATGAGTTTAGTTACCTATTTTTCCATAATCTAGAACTTACACTTTTATCTGTCTGTACTTCATTCAATGCACTGTTTTCCTTAGGAGAAATATTGGATATAAGAATATTTGTACGAATATAATGTAGAGGCATGACTTTGCTGGTACAACGACTTTAGCATGTTGTTGTCCCAGTGAGTGATCTTTGACTTTCATTGTTCATTTGTATTTCACATGGAAATATTTTTCCCCTCCTCCTGCTAAGCACTTTATTTTTACCTGCCACAGTAGGTCTGCCTTGGTTTAAAAGAAAATGTTTCATCTGATTTTTGTGGTGGTGCTTTCTGTTATTCTGCATTCATAGCTGCTGGTCACCAGCAGAGGTCTTTTGACTGTCATGGCGTGACAAACAAGGGAGGAACTTTTTGACTTTTTTTTGTATTTTAAGGCACTGTAAAAATGTTGCAAAATGTCTTGCTATGGGAGGACTTCAAATCTATGTAACTCAGACAGGTACATGCATACCCTAAGTAGAGCAATAGAGAATATGGAAGGGGAGGATGAAATTTGGTTGTGAGCATGGTACATTTTCTCCCATCTTTCTATTATTTCAGTCTGAAAGCTCTGGTAGAAGGATACAAACAATGGTCATCCAGTGCACCAAACCTTGGGAAGATCCAGAGAACTGCTCCTGCTTTTCCAGGATTCACCAGCTTAGCAGAGATGGGTAAAAGAATTACCTGTGCTTTATTTTCTCTTCCCCACTTCTGTTCACATTTGAATGAACCTCTCATTTCTTGACTGTCACCTGGTACCTTACAGCAATATTTGACTTTGGTGGTACCATTTTTCTGTTGTTCTTTGTGAAGTAACTACTTTCTCTTGGATTTTCTTTTTATTCACCTCCCTGCTTGTGCTGGTTGTGTGTGAAGCTAAAAAGCTTCCCTTAATTTCCCTCTGGCCCCATGTTCTCTGTTCCTTATCTAAATAATGATATTTAGGTGTTGTGGCATGGTTACACTTGCAAGGAGAGATCTTTATAATTTTCCTACCTTTGCTCCTCACTTCCAAACGTATAAATTTACTCTAGAACCAACTGAGGCATAGATTGCTTCTGAAATGCAATTGAACCCAAATTAATTAATGTGTCACTAGTTTCTTCTGCTTTGATAGTGTTTCCAATTGTTTCAGCCTATCTGGTCTGAAGATGATAGCCTGTGAGTATTTGGCAGTTGATGAATGATGCTTGTGATGAGGACAGTTGCATCTCCTGAGGAGAAGCTTATTTTCATATATATTTGTAGGACAGTGAAATGTGCCAGTGAAATGTTACATCCATGCAAAGTCTTTTTGTTTGCTTTCCAGATGATGAAGACAGTGAATGTCTTAATGGGGAGGGCAAAGTGCATCCTTCACCTGGGCACAATCAGTCATACCTCTGCATCCCATTTCAGAAGAATGAAGACTGGGATGGCCCTTCTAGTGATGCCAATGAGGAGTCAACCCCTGTGAACTCTGCTACGAGTACACCACAGCTGACCCCCACCAACAGCCTCAAACGTAGCGGCTCCCACCACAAGCGATGTGAGGTTGCGTTGCTTGGCTGTGGAGCAGTGCTGGCTGCTGCAGGCTTGGGTTTTGATCTGTTAGAAGCAGGGAAGTGTCAGCTCCTGATTGAGGAGGAGCCAGACGCACCCAAGGAAGAGAAGAAGAAGCGTGACAGCATTTTCCAGCGAGCTGGGCGCCCACGCAGGAGCACTAGTCCACCTTCCCAAAAGATCTTCAAGAAAGAGGATCCCATGTTGTTGCTAGGCGAGCCCTCCACATCCCTCACCCTTCTTTCCCTGTCTTCCATTTCCGAATGTAATTCCACCCGGTCCCTGCTGCGCTCAGACAGCGATGAGATTGTGGTGTATGAAATGCCTGTCAGCCCAGTGACAGTCAAGGCTCCTTTGCCAGTCATTACCAACCCGCTGGTCAATGTCCAGATTGAGAGGTTCAAACAAGACCCCAACCAGTCCCTGACTCCCACACATGTGACGGTCTCTTCCCACACCCAGCAAAGCAAGCACAGGCGCACACCTTCTGATGGGGCCATCAAAGGGAGTGGACTAGTTATCAATGGGTGCCCAACCAGTGGATGCCCTTCCAGTAGCTGTTTAACTGGAGCACTGGGAGCAGGTAAGTTTTCAGACATCTTCCTTTTCCTCTTCAGAATAAAGACCCAAACAGTATAATTACTTATTAGGAACTAAACATGTTGTTTATACAACATCCATTGTGATGGCCAGCACACAAGAAGAGCTTATGGATGCTATCTTTGCACCAATAATGAACAGAATAATGCAGTAATGGTCACTGTTCCAGCGTCTCTGTGCTAAGGAGCTCTCTCTGCTCCCCTGCGCTGTGAGGCAGAGCATAGTATTGTTTCTTAGACAAGGATGGTGTCAAAGTACAAATATTGTGCATTTTCAGCAGTTCTTTGGGATTCCATCTCCATTGCCTTTATACGCTTTTTTGTATTGTTATTATAATTTCAAACTAAATTCTGATCTTTAAGGCAGTGAAAACTGGATCTCTAAAGCAGTTTTGGGCTGTGCCACTGTTGCTCTTATTTCTTTGCAAGCAAGAGGGATCTTCCTGGGTAGGTAGTGTTGTCACTGTTGCAGTCTTTGAGTGGCAGTGACTTAATAACTTAAAAAATGCTTTCATGTTTTCTTGCCCTAGTAATTAAGAGGGGGAAAAAAAAGGCTAGAATAATTAAAAACTGTTTTAATTAGGCTTTTCCCAATGGTAAAATAAAATGTGAGGTTATCTGTTGAATGGCAGCCTGCAGTAAAATGTGGGTTAATGCAGTTGAGAATACTCATTAAAATGGTATTCATGAAAATGTAAAAGTTATGTTGTGCTTATAAAAAAACCACAAACATTGTCCCCCCATCCCACACCTAAATGAAAACAAACCAGGAAGCATCCATAAGAGGCAGTGTTAAATGAGTCTTCCAGGAAGTTGGTCCTGTTCGCTGGAAACAGGTGTCACACCTGACATCCTGCTCTGTCTCCCTGATCCGTTCAAGCTGTTAATGGGCAACGTGCCCTCTGAAGGATTTGGAGAGTCCTCACCTCTTGTAGGAGGTCAAGTCCATGCTCTCCAGTCTGAAAATTGAAGAAAGCAAATGAGAGTATGAACAAAGCTTGCTGCTTGTGCTAGGTCAGTGAAAGAGGTGTCTTGCAATGAGCTGAAAACAGTGTGGGGACAAAGAAGCCAGTTATTCACTTCAGATTTGTGTAATCTTAAAGATACAGAGTTTGTAGATTCTGAGTGGAGGCTTTCTGCTTTGCAAATGTTTTCACAATGTACATACAGTTAACTAAGATCTGTTGGAACCATTTAGCAGTGACATCTAACATGTTTCCCTCTTCTCTTACGTTCTCTGTTTTGGATAGGTGTATTAAAAACACCTAGTCCAAGTAGAGATCCCAATGAGGTCCCTCGCCTGCCAGACCCCAACCTTGTTTTTCCTCCAACCCCGAGACGATGGAATGCACAGCAGGACCCCACACTGGAAAGACCCAAGACTTTGGAATTCCTGCCCCGGCCACGTCCTGCAGCCAGTCGGCAGCGGCTCGATCCCTGGTGGTTTGTGTCACCCAGCAATGCCAAGGGTGAATCTTCTGCCAACAGTTCAAGTACTGATACTCCAAGCAATCTGGACTCTTGTTTTGCTAGTAGCAGCAGCACTGTAGAAGAGAGACCTGGACTGCCTGCACTGCTTCCTTTCCAGGTGGGTCTTCCTGTAGAGGAGCGGACACTGTTGGACATAGATGCTGAGGGGCAGAGCCAGGACAGCACCATTCCGCTATGCAGAAGTGAACTTAACACACACAAAGCTGCAGCATATGAACTCAAGCAAGAATTCTGGTCTTAGTATGAAATCCACTGGGGACAGTGAGCCCCTCTAAATTCAATCCTACTTTTTGCACTGAGAATGCACTTTGAAGACAGATAAGATGGAGGGATGCTACAGAGATCATATGGTGCTGCCTCTGCTGAAGATGTGTTGTTTGACTGCCTGATTTTTGTCTGCAGCTGGATGAGACTTGGCAACTCTGAGCTGCTGACTTTTGCTGTGGGGTTTTTCTGTAGTCTTCCCTGCCCTCTTATTGCAGTTTGAATCTGCAATGAGCTAAAATTACCATATCAAAGTCTTTGTTACTGACCTTGTAGGATTTGCCACTTGCAGTAAGTATATTGGTATCTATCCTGGTATTAATCAGTATTTTCAAAACCCAAATATTACGCTACAGGAGACACCAGTGTTTGATGTTTTCCCAAGGAATCCAGGACAGAAATAAGGAAATATCTGGAGATTACCTTCTCTGAAATGTGTTCAGATCATTAGATAAGCCTGGGAATCATGGTACCCCACTGGAGGAGCAGAATTAGCTACCTTAGACTCACTTGTCCTCTTTTGCCCATGTGATAGTGCAAGGTGAAACAGATTGCAGAGGAAGGGCATGGCATCGCCACTGATGGAGGTCTTTGAGAACAGACTAACTAGACTTGGGAATTAGGAGGTGTAGTTGATCCTGGCTTCAAGGCAGGTTGAATGGGCTTCAGTGATCTCTTGAGGTTCCTCTCAGCCCAACTTTTTTATGACCCTGTGCTTTCCAAATGATGAAGGCTTATGGTATGGCTGTTTAGTCTAGCTTGCAGTTTTTGTTTCAAACATCAGCCTCGTTTCCTCACTCTCTGTGTCCCAGGCTCACAGTCAAGCGGCCTCAGCTTTGGGAAGGGAATTGGCAGGAACTCCTTCTTTAAAGCTGTGTGGGCTTGCATAAGTAAGTTATATGTCCCTTCATTCTCTTTTTCTTCTTCCGTTTTTCCCCCTTTCTTACGCTTTTTAGGAGTGGCCCTTGAAACCCAAGACTGTTCTTATGCACGCTGATACTTGTTTCAGACTGTTTTGAAATTGAGGCTTGTTGGTAGTTGGATTGTGCAAATGGGAATCGGAACATCTGGATTCTGTTTTATTTTGTCACTGACTCACTGTGTGACCTTGGGCAAATAATGTAACCTCTGTGCCTGCATTTCCCCATCTGTAAATAATAGGGATAATACCTACCTCACAGGGGGAAGGTTTGGGACGTACGTAATAGGTATAAAGTCCATTGAGATCTTTGAGTGAAAAGCTCTATAGACATGTGAAAACTATATTCTTATTCAAATATGTAAAATCTCCTAGCTCTGGAGCAAGAACAGACCCCTGTCCTGAAGGAGGTCACACAAATAGGCTGTGCCTATGCTCAATTTTCGGTACAGACTGTAAGTGTGTCTGTGCCTCTGCAGGTGCATCTTACTGGCTTTAATCAGAGCTTCAC
This sequence comes from Syrrhaptes paradoxus, assembly GCA_013400615.1. NCBI lineage: Eukaryota > Metazoa > Chordata > Aves > Pterocliformes > Pteroclidae > Syrrhaptes > Syrrhaptes paradoxus. The sequence goes on from VZTO01022254.1 coordinate 75,170, forward strand.
TCCTCCCCAGTTTTGGCATTAGAAATAAGGGATGTGGCCTTTATATGAGTGTAATAGGGTAGTCTGCTCTGTTGCAGGGTACAGCATATCTGTTGGCTCTCTTTGCACAGATCTGCGCTCATTTTGCTGATCTGCTGACCAGCATGTGTGGGGAAGTACTGAACTTAAGGTTTTTCAGTTCTGAGGGCTAAAACCAGCCTGTTGCCATTAGTCAAGTGCACCCTTTTTCCAAGCAATTACAGTATGTTTTTGTGTAGAAAGGTCACACACTTCTTGTTTATCATGTTCCTTGAAATGTGTTTAATGGCAGAATTACTTTTTTCTGCTTTCCCCACTGAGTGCTCCAGAGCTAGCCTTAATGATGCTACACTAGCTGTTGAAGCTGAATAGACTATTGACTGCGTAGGCAAGGTATCCAGATGTGGGGCTAAGATACTTTTAAAAGAAAACTTACATTTCTGACACTTTGTTAAATGTTTACCATTATTGATTTCTTGAGCATTCATCTTTTTGTTTTCCATTTCTGAAAACTCAAGTTTGCGATCCAAAGACTAAAAAAAGGTAAAACCCACCCAAACAGGTGGTTAATTTTGATTGTGCTATAGAAACAAACTCAAGGAAAGCCCAGTCAGAGGCTGTGTCAGAGGGACTTAAAAGCAGGATATTAAAACTGTCTATTTTTCATAGTTTCCTGGATCAGCTGTTCTGAAATGTCATGTTTTTTTCTGTCCAAAAAGAATCATTACAGATGTCATAGGAAGCATCATCTGTTCTGCAAAGACATCAGCTAGAATAGCTCCGTTTGAACAGAAATCTTTAATCCATTTACTTGCGTGGAATGGGAGGTTGCCTTTCTAGGTCTCGTTGTTTTAACTCAGCCCACTAAACTTACTGATAGCTGCCCAGTTGCTTTCACCAAGTGAACCCTAAGGTTTCTATCAAATTCCCAGCAGGCAAGACAGCTGTAAAGTCAAGTTTTTCTGTCACCTCTTTTGCTCAGGAAAGTTGAGGTTGAAGTATCAAAACCCCTTTCTCCTCTCTCCCTTTTAGATAATCACTGGGTGAAAGTGGTGTGTAGTGACCTGTTAGAAGTCTTTTGCTCCGAAGAGCATCTTCCCTAACATCAAATGGACATTGCTACATCAAAGAAACATGGCAAGGAGTCAAGGATCCTGATCAGGGTTTCCAGTCTAAATATTCTCTGTTACAAAGCTGCCAGAAAAACTAGGTAGAAGCATAATGTTTGGTGTGGCTGGTTTGTTTGGAGTTTTTTTGGTTTGGTTTGGTTTTTTTAACACTCCTTGGATGCAATTATCTTCACTGAATCTAGCATGTGAAATAGAATGAGGTAGTCTTTGAGCCTTGGCCCATAAGTCTTCCAGTTGGGAGCCGTGTGCCCAGAGGTATCAGGCAAGAGGAGTCTGTTGTAGAAACAGAGCCATTGGCTTTAGCAGGTGGTGGGGAATTCTCTGCCAGGCAGAGGGGGTTGTCAAGGCAAAGAGTTGTCAGGTGTTTTTGCATCCATCCAACAAGCTGTTGCAGCTGGTGTCCTGAGGCCCAGAGGCTATGTGCACGTTTAAGCTAGCTTGTAACTTCTCCCTGCATCCATCTATCCCATCCTGGCTTGATTTCTCACCTTTCTTAATCTGTTAGTTTTTTTCCTTCCCAGTTGGAGCTGAGGTGCTCCAGATCTCCAAAGGAGTGCTTCACTGTAGTCCACTAGATACTGAGAAGATACGAGCCAGTCAGCTCACAAACCTTTCTTTCTGATGGTTACTAGTGTTCTGATTTGTCAGGGAGACAAAAATTTCAGAATTATGTTGACTGACATACCTTTCTAGCAGTGTTCTTGGGGAAGATGGTGAAATTCTTGCTATGAAAAAAATTACAATAAATATATTGTTTCTTATATAGCTGAATAAGTTGCACCTTTTTTTTTTTGCTGAGAAAATGAGAAAAAGATAACGTGAGAGCACAAAATCACTGAGCAGTCTAAAACATGATAACAGAAGAATAGGGTGAAATGTGTGAAGGTAATTACAGGGCTCACAAAGAGGCAGTGACAAATTTTGTAACTGGTAGTAACAGTAGTAAGATGGGTGCTGAGGGAAGTTTTTCTGGTCTGGAAATATAGATGAAAATGTATTTTCTTTTAAATAGTCAGCAGACAGCATGTATGGCTAATTTATGTCACTGATGTGCTGATTTAGGAAACAGAAAAAAGTTTGCCAGCCCTTCAAAATACACTATCCTTGCAGCCTGGTTGTTTTTACTGTAAAGTTGAGGGGGAAGCACAGACCTAGCAATCAGTGCAAAACAATGACAATTTTTTGGACACATTTTTACTGGTTTCACAGAAATTGAGTGTGGGACAAATAGAGGAAAGCTTTCATATCAAAACTAAGGTGATAATAGTTGCAGATTTTTTTTTCTAACACTGTTGCTTCCTGTGGACTGACCAGTGCTCTGTTTTGACACCAAGTAGGCCTTACCTCCTTTCAGTCCTTTTCAGAGGTGCAAATGTAAGTTTTTACAGGTATGTTTTTTCCCTTCAGATTATTATTGCAGTGGGTTGATATTCAGTATGGGGCAGGGAACCTCGGTGAAAATTTTCCTTTTGTAATGGTTTTCTAGCAAAATGAGTCCTTTCAAAGTGAATTTTTCCTTATTGATGTGGAAGGATCTGTTCTGGTTTGGCATGCTTTTGTGATGGAGGTATTTTTCTGTACATCTAGGAATGGGAGTAGTTGCCTTCATTTTCATAGCATGCCATTATCTGAAGACTTTATTGACAATACTGCACAGAGATGTTACTTTGATTTGTCATGAAACTGGATACCTCTCATTGTGTTGAAGGTGAGGCAGTCATGGTCAAGTAAAGAAAGATCTTTGCTATCCACAGTGTTGCATTAAATAGAAACTGACATGAAACCTCCCAACTTGAGTCACTTTTTTCTGTCTTGAACCTAACTTTTATTTGAAACTTAATTCATCTCTGTGGGATCAATATGGGAGCTTGAGTCCTATTAGATGTATGGAATCAAAGTGAATACTGCATCCCAATATTCAGTGATAGCCTGTTACTTTTGTAAGTATTTTTAAGCTAGTATTATTTTTTTTGTTTGTGTTTTTTTGACACCTTTTTTGTGGAAAAAAGCTTACAGCTTTCTAACCTTTTCCATGCATTTTGGAAATATTCTCAAGAACTCTTGCACAGTGATACAGGTCATATATCTCTTAAGTTTCCTGTTGGTAAGTCTAGAATATGGTGGTTTGCACAGCCAGTGGTATTGTAGCTAGCTGGACAGAAATGATCTTTAACCAAATTTTTCTCTCTTTTTTTTCTTCTATTTCCAATCCAGTTTGTGGTTTAGATTTTCCTTTTTTTTTTTTTTTGTGGTTAACAAACAAAGGAATCTTAAGAAGAACTTATGTTTATTATTTCCTCAGCCCCACTTTCACAGTTTGACAAGGCAGTATGGAAATGCATTTGTGGCTTGTTCTGCTGCTCCCTCTATTGAACACACTATTAGAAAGCCACATGCTGCAGTTAAATGTACATTTGCTTTAGTTTTTTTCTCATGCTTAACTTCTTTAAACAGCTTTGTCATTGGTCATAGAAGAATATAGCTTCTGAAATGACCTACATCAGCTTTATTTTTGCATGTTAAAAATAGTCATTCCCAGGCTAAGAGGTGTATGTACTTGATTAAAAGGTAATTTCCCACTGGTGTCTGGGTGGTGGGTCTGATGTAGCTACCAGCATTGCTAGTGTTCCTCTCTGACAAGGATCTCCCTGTTTTTTGCAACTGGAAAGTCTTCAGCTTTTCATTAGTGTTTGTATATGTGAAACACATTTCATCTCCTCCTGTACAGGAGTGAAGAGTCTTTTTCTCTTTAGTTCTAAATGACCAGGAACATAATTTTCCTACTGAGTATGGCTTCTTGGGCTGGTTTGGGTTTTGTTTTTGCTTTAAGCCTGTGAAATACCTATGTACATGTTAGGTGCATCCTGTATTCCTAGGTGCCTTCTGTTTCACATGCCTCCTTGCTAGGGCTGGAGGTTGTTTTCTGGAGGGAGCTCCTGGTTGTAGCTTTCAGCACTTTAGTGTTCTCTATCACACATCAGCACTGTAAACATTTCATGTCCTCCCATTTACTGATGTGTGTTCACCCCTGTGGAAAGATGTGCTGTTACTGGCTCTCCCTATCTCTCAATTACAATTCTACCCCTAGCCCGTCTTTTATTAGTTGTTACCATAGTACCTGGGGACCTAAGACAGAAACCAATACAAGTTTTAGGTGTGCTTTGACCTAAAATGTTTCTGAGCTGGAAGCATAAGACACAATTAGGGGAAGAAAAAGCGGAGGTTTGCAGAAAATAGCAAATAAAAGAGTGAAATTATCCTGAATACAGTAAGCAATCAGAGGATACTAGCGGCTCGGTAGTCTCTTGGCATCACAGGTAAGTAGACTTCTAAAGAAGAATTTAAGGAATGATTAGTTAGGTCATTTCTGGTTGGTTTGTTTTCCTTTACCTTGAGCTACCTCATTTGTAGAGATGGAGTGGGAAGAAAGCATCAGTTTTGCTAAGAATGGCTCTAGGCAGGCAGTTGAGGCTGGAGTGATGGGAGGACAGAGGCAGACACTTGTATTTGGCTCTTTGACGTGCAAATTCCTGATGGAAAAATAAAACCAGCAGTTTTATAAATTAAGTTGATATTTTTGCTATGTATGTCTTGAAAACAAACAATGAATGACAAGGCAGAGCACTTTTATTGGTGGTCTCTGACCCGTGGAAGAGCTGATTGTCCACAGACCAAAAGGTGGGGATTTCATATTGATCACTACTGCTTTTAAAAGTGAAGGTCTATTTTTTGAAAACAGATTTTTTTTTTTTAAATAATCTCATGAGCTCTTAAAGTGGACCTACACACAATCCTGATTGTTTTCCTGTGTTTGCAGTATTGTTTTCCTAATGTAGCTGATCCTAATACAGTCCTTATTGTATCTGAATGCTAATAATGTGCAGACAACCCAATATAGCTAATATTAAGAAACTATGACACATTTTTAGTGTGTAGTGTGGTGGATTTATAAGCTCAGCTTGAAGTGGGCTACTGTTAGGTCTGTAGGTGATGGGTCAGATGGATGCACAGCTAGCAAAAGAGAGCTTAGAACAAATCTGCAGGAGGAATGCCAAACTTTAATTTGCTTAAAATAAATTATTTGGAAAATATTCATGGTGGCAGGAGGCGGAAGGCCCTCCATTATTCAGTACTTTTCTAGGATCTTGTCCATGCTCAAATTTTACCTTCCAGGATAGCTAATGAGAACCTACAAAAGAGTTCAAAAGGTATTGGCTGAAGTCCCAGTGTAAGACCAGCTTTTTGTATAGGCTGTTTCGGAGTGATTGACACTGTCCCTCTGTTCTACCTCAATTGCTTAGCATTTTCTCAAGAACAGATGTTGAGGTTGGATAAAGCCAACCTCTTTGTCTTGAAGAGAGACATAGGGGTCTGAGAAAGTAGAAACATTGTTCTAGCCGTGTCCTGATGCTTTTGTTTCTTGCTCTCTTAGCAGCAGATAGCTACTAGAGGTAGCTCTCTAGTAGAGAGCTAGTAGAGGTTATAATGTAGCAGGAAGACATGCTGGTGTTTTTCCAAGCTTCATTGATAAGAATGCTGGTAACAGCAGAGTTCAGTACATAAGTGAACAAGTTTTTTGGGAACTCTTGTACTTGGTTGCTCCTAACTGAGTTTCAGAACAAACCTGGCCTCTGGTTCCTGTTTGGCTTGTTCCTGTTTGGCTTTTTTGAGTTTAACTCCATCTGGAGGAGAGCAGAGGTTCTTCCTTGGGGTCTTCTGGAATTTGTGGGTGTGGCCACTTCTCAGCTTGGGTTACTTGGATGTGGCTGCTTCTCAGTTTGGGTAGTGTCTTCTCCCGGGCCCAGTCCATGTCACAAAATGAGTTGTCACCCTCGACTGATTGCCCAGGTATTCATAGTAGGCTTCTGTCTGTTCTTCTGTCTTGCATGCTTTAGTGAGCAGCTCTTACGGTGTCAACAGGGTTAGCATTTGTATCTGAAGAGGACAGCTAACACCTCTGAGCTGACTCTTCACCCTGCATCTCAAGCAGATGTTACTGCATCAGTTCTGCCATTGCTCTGCTTGCAAGGTTATCTTGACAACCGTAACATCCAGAAATCCTAGACTGTAAAGAATAAAGCCCCAGCAAAACAAACCAACAAACAACAAGGGAAGAAAAAAAAGAAAGCATACGAGTGTTTGCCAGTTGTATGGTTGAGTTTGGCCAGGGCTTTTTGCAGAGAGTCAAATCCATTCTTGTGCAACATAGGTCTCTTTGCGGGATGACTAAATTCAAAGTGGAAAATATACCTAGGTCTGCTTAAAGTCAGTAGGCACCAGTGCACTTCATATTTGGCAGTTATAATAAGAAACCACATAAAGCCAAGAACATCTAGTAGTGAAAGTTTGTATTTAGGGTAACTAACTTTTAACTGGAAAGGGAAGAGGCCTCAATTCAAGAAAGCTCTTCACCATGTACTTAAACATCACTGAAGTCAGTGGAATGTATCTGCAGGTCAAAATGCAGAAAACCCCAATTCAGCAAAGCTCTTTTCATCTAAAGTGGGGGATTGTCCTGTAGAGATGGATGGTGAAGGACCAGGCTCTGTACTTTGATTGTCAGAGGAAAGACTCAGTTTCCCAGGTGAAAGAGATCCTTCACAAACCTCTGGGTAAATGCTGGTTTGATTGCTGACTCTTGTGGGCTTTCCATGACTGCAGATGCCATGCCTATTTGATTGCTGATTCTTACTCCAGGCAAGGTAAGCTTTGAGAATTTTTTCTGACACAGGAAGAAAGAGCAGCGACTTCAGCGTTAGCAGATTGCTAGCTGGAAAGGGGCAGTAAGAGGTGCATGGAGGCTGTATGGGCAAATGTCAGTTTAACCTGAGACCTCTTCTCAGGTATTTTTTCTCATTTCAAAAATGCATCCCTCCAGGCTGGTGGACAGACCTGACAAGTTCAGCAGTGATCAACATCCACCACTGTTACTAGAGTTCTTGGGTTCTTGTTTGTCAGCTGTTGGTGCAGCACTTCGTGCTGGCACATATGATTTCTTTGTCATAAATTCAGGACAAGCTGGAAATATCTGAGATATTTTGCCTGACTTAAGTTGAGAGGCTTGTATGGAGCGGGCAGGGCAACAGTGGTGGAAAAATCAGGGAAAATACCTGTGCTTTTAACAATGTCTCTTCTGTGGCTTTGAAAGTCCAAGAATTTCTCAGCCAGAGATTGTATTTCCTCCCTCTTTTTATAAGCTACTTCTTTCTTTTGCCTTATTAATTGTGGATCTGCTCCTGCTTCTATTTAAAGCCAGCTGCAAAAATCAGTGACCTGACTTTCCTAGGTACAACATTTTAAATTGGAAGAACCAGGTGAGTAGATTACTCTAGTGTAAGATCATGCCCCCATGTCTGTTCTTTTGATATACGGGGTCATTCCTGCTCGTGTTGAAATCACTGTGTGGAGGGTGTTGGGTGTGTCGTAAGGAACTCCAAACACTGCAGGACTGGGATTCATCTTACGACTTAAGTATTTCAGTCTGGTTTTGGAGACCTCTGTATGTCTTCTCTTCTGTTTATGGTGTTCAAAAGTCTGTTGCTATGGAAGTAGCACCTGAAAGTATATTTTGCCCGAAGAACCTGTAATGAGGCAGTTACATTAGCAAATGGTAATGTACCCCAGAGTTGAGTAAAATAACGGAGGCCACCAAGTTTTTATTGTTTGTGTGGTGAAATGTTGTCAAATTAAGTGATTGTTGGAGCCTTCCTTTAACTTCTGTACAGCAGTAAGCTTAGAGGAAAAGAAGATTGCATTATTTTTAAAAAGCTTTATTTGTGACCTGGACTTGTTGCCTCTGACCCTCTTGGGCTTAAATAGTTAAATTATATTAATGTCCAGTTTGTTTCACTGTAGGTAACACATCAACTGAATACTCTTGTGCATAATCTACTGTATCTTTCCTCTGTTCTGTGTCAATGTATTATGTGTATTTGGATTACAGTTCTTTTTTGTATTAAATTATTTTATGTTATAGAACAATATTTAAGCGAAGCAAAGAGCTAATGAAAGTTGTTGGCGTTTTGGGATTTCTTTTCTCTTTGCTCTTTTTTTGGATGTACTGTAAATTGTAAACCAAGGATGCCAAGCAGGCTTGGTTCAATGGCTAAAATTATTGTATTACAGTGTAATGCTGATCTAGGCCTTGTCTCAACACTAGAGCACACAGACTTGAATAAAACTGTTATAAAAGTGATAGTCTTCCGCCCTTGAGTTCTTGGTTTTGTGCTTCAAATAATTTTGAGCAGAAGTTTAGAATAGCAGTGGCATTACCTTGCTCTGAGGAATTCAGAATTTTTCCCAGTGCCACAAGAAGCTTATTTTTCTTTGCTGGGCATCTGGGTCCTGATCAGCTATTCCAGCTCTGGATCCTCCACAAGGTGTTTGAAATCTGTTTTTGTGAAACCTCAGACAGCTTAGTGTCAATCTTAGCACATGGTACCTCTCTGCTAACCCCCTTCTGGCTTCTCTCTGAAGAGGGTGATTAATTGCATACCATTTTTATTAAGGTTAATATTTCTGTTAGCTTAACATTTTTCTACTCTGTATTTAGTATCCCAGCCAGAATGTGAATCCGAATGCTTGGATCTGGAGCTAATGCAGTAACACGTTTTGTGCATGATGACATTTAACAGATGGTTTAGATTCACTTCTGATGCTGTGCCTTTGTCCCTGCCACATCATTCAGTGCGACACAGTTGCTCGAACAAGGATCTTTCCAAACTGTCTTTCATCTGCTGTCAGTGTGAAAGCCAGAACAACATGGGTTTGATTCCCAGTGATTCCTAGCTTGTGCCTTTGCTCTTCTCTGCCAGCAAGCCCTCATTTCACATCTCTCTGCTTTAAGAAATGTAGCTGCACTGATGAAGGACTGATGAAGCAATACAAGAAGTTAAATTTCATTATTTCCTTTGAAAAGAGATTTTTCTCTAATGTAAGTATGTGCAAGAAATCCTACACCCTTCCAGCAGATACGGAGACTGAACAATGCATAGATAGACCACCTTTAGTCATATCTTCCATTCAGACTGCTGTAGTGATGTTTTTTTTGTGATAAACTGTGAGGAGAGTGGACGGGCAGTCAATTAAGTTTAGTTAGAAATAACAGCATGCAAAATGAATCACCTTTTTCACTTGTTTTAACAAAAGGTGTCTTGCAATGTTTTATCTTGCAAACTCTACTTCTCCTTTTCCCCAAATCCTGACTGCCTCAAACTAAGACAAATATTTCTACCTTCTGTAATGTTTTGCAGTGTAGGATTCTGTCCTAAAAAAAAATCAGATTTTCTAGCTGAATTTACTTACCTGGCACAACCACAAGGTTACCGTAATGTTCAAGCTGGTCTCATCGGGAACAAAAATCTAGATTCATCATGGCAGATAGATTTCTGCCAGCAAGGGCAGCCTCTGCTGAAAATGTCAGGAACACAAAGCACTGGGGCAGAACATAAAAATGAAACGAGCAGTTCTTTAAGCAGGGGAATCTAACCACTTCTAGCAGAGAGGGAGGATCCTCAAGGAAGGCTGCCAAGGTCAGCATGAATGCAGAATGAACGCACCAGCAGATGCTTTAGGCTGAGTAACTAATTTTTCATTTGTTGATGTGTAGGCAAGGGTTGGGCATACAAATTCCACAGTACCAATCTTTATGTAAGCCTTTAGCTGTGAATGCACTCGAGTGAGGAAATCATCCTGTATTCCATTATGTTCCTCGGATGGCACATGCTGGAACAGTACATGTAAATGGTCCTCTGCAAGCGCATTGCCTACCTTAACGAAACCTATAGCAGCCTTCCAAGGCTAAGGAGATTAAAGGGGAGGAGGGCAGTGCTGCTGCAACTCATGATAAATTAATGTGCTGTTTCTAGTGAAATTTTGACATGCTTGGCCCTTCCTACATGAAGAAAAGGGAGAGGCTCACCTGCTGAAGGTAGGCTTAGCAAGAAACTAATTAATTGTAATGTGAACAATTGGCAGGCATATTTGTATCAGTCTCAAGCAGACTAGGCTTTAGAAAAAAATGCTGGTGTGAACATGGCGACAACAAACGCTGGAGTACCTTAACAAGCTCTTGGACACAATTGACACTCCAGTTTGCTCTGGCAGGGAAAGAGGAAACAACTGACCAAGGATGAGCAAAGCTCTGGAGCTTTCACACAGACTTCAACATGCTGTGTGGCTCTTTACTACTTAATCTGGAATCTTACTAAATTGCATGTGATTTACTTTCTGTTAAGTCTTTGTTAATTTAACACATATTTGTTCTGTGATAGGAACAAATTATCCCCCTCTACTCCACTCTCATGAGACTCCCTACGGAGTACTGCATCCAGCTGTGGAGTCCTCAGCACAGGAAGGACATGGACCTGTTGGACCAGATCCAGAGGAGGTCACAAAGATGGTCGGAGGGTTGGAACATCTCCATATGAGGACAGGCTGAGAGAGCTGAGGTTGTTCAGCCTGGAGAAGAGAAGGCTCCAGGGAGACCTTACAGCAGCCTTCCAGTGCTGAAAGGGGGCTACAGGAGAGATGGGGAGGGGCTCTTGACCAGGGAGTGTAGTGATAGGATGAGAGGGTAATGGTTTTAAGCTGAAAGAGGGCAGATTTAGATGAGATATTAGGAAGAAATGTTTTCCTATGAAGGTGGTGAGGCAGTGGCCCAGGTTGCCCAGAGAAGCTGTGGATGCCGCATCCCTGGAGGGGTTCAAGGCCAGGCTGGATGAGGCTTTGAACAACCAGGGCTAGTGGGAGGTGTCCCTGCCCATGGCAGGGGGGTTGGAACTTGATGATCTTTAAGGTCCTTTCCAACCCAAACCATTGTGTGATTCTGTAACAAGGTGTTCATCTAAGTCCTGGCATCAGGCTGGAGTTTGAGGGACGTATATTAAATTTAGGGTTAAAGGAACAAGCAAAATACATGGATTTGAACATGCAAGGTCTACAGGATTCTTCACCAGCTGTACTGAAGTGTGGATTAATTTCACACTCACAACGCACAGGGTAAGAGTCCACGCTTGATCTCCCTGAAAGTCACCACACGGCCTTGGCTAGTTTTCTTGCTTTCTAGAAGGAAGGGTTCTGGCGAGCACAGTGCTGCTGCAGCTGGGAACAGTGCTTAAAATAACACCCAGGCGCCGGCTCAGATGGGTAGCCTCTGGCAGCTGCACTGTGCATTGCCAGGAAGAAACTGTTTGCATCCATGTTCCCACCGGTGCAGAAATGTTATTGATTGCTAAATGCTTTGTGCCATGACGGGCTGGTAAGGAGGTGGATTTACCGTGAAAAGGCAGCCCAGCAAGTTGGTGCTGCTGTGATGGTCTGTGTCCTGCTTAAGAACTTGAAGGACAAAACTTGCTGCAATGACTGTTTCATTTCAACACTTCAATGCCTGAGAAAATTTACCACATCGGTGTCTCAGTGCTATGCTGTGTCAGTGACAAACCAAAAATAAAACAGTGTCTTTTATTGCCCGGGCGTTAGACAAGGTGGCAAAGACGCCTTGCTCACCAGGTCACTGGGATTGATTTGCTTTGGGCCATGTGGTAACCAGCAGCCACCCTTGGGCACCAAGCACTGGGTGCCTCTGTGCTGTCCAGATTTTGGTTCCCCCAGTCAGTCACAAGACAGAAGCCACTGTGCTATCCAAGACCTGTTGTACACCTGAAGGATGTCTTATCCGGGCATTACAAACGGGGCATTATGCTAACCATGTCTCTGCACAGACCTGCTCCCAGCCCAGCCAGACCACTGCTGGTAACCCTTTGCTAGTGCCCGTGACCCCTGCGAGCAAAGGGCTCCTTCTCCCTGTCAGGAGGCTTGTGAGGACAGAGAGTTCTCTGTGGGAGCAGGGGACATCTCCGAAGCCATGTCCTTTGCTGGGAGGTGTGATGGGGTGGTGGGCTTTCATTACAGCTGATGACATGATCTTTTTACTGCTAGTTGCCTCGCTCCTGGGCAGAACACTGCCCAAACAGGTAGAAGGTGTCTGTCCCAGGGCTGAACAGCAGCAGAAGGTGGATGTGAGCGTCACAGTGCTCATCTTTCTGGATGGAGCTTGTTTTGGAAGAGGGAACATGTGTGTATCTTCTTTCCTGTTTCATGTTTTTAGCTATATTCCTTGCCCCTGTCCCTCATCTTTCAGAGCGCACTGCCTTTATTTAAAAATAGATGAAGGGTTTCTTGCATGATTATTAGCCATGCAGCAGTCTGTGATGTGGCTCAGTTGGAGCCAGTTCAGCGCAGATGAAGGGGAAGTGGGAAGAACCACACTAGCAGGTGACAAGTCATGAGGGGCCCCATGGGTGTCACAACTCCCTTTCCCTTCACCACTCCTTGCCACTCATCCAAGTGGGTTGGCAGAAGGGCAGGGCTGTCCCCGGGGTGTTGTGCCAGGCAGCAGTCCTGCAGGGATCGGGGCTGTTTGCTGATCCCGACGCTGGGCGCAGGGCATGGTGAGGGAGCTGCTCGGGCTCTTCCGAGGGTCACCCAGCTGTGTACGGGCAGAAAGGGGCTGGGAACGGGAGTGAGGCTTGAACGCGCCTGTGTCCATAATGTCTCTGGCTGATAAAGAGACGTGCTGATTGTTTTCCTGTCAGGATCCACATGCCTCTTTGGCAGCTGAAAGATAAAAGGGCTCCTGTGGATAGAACGGAAAACATCCAGAGCTCCCATCTGGGTTCTGCAGCCTGAGGTGCACCAGAGAGGGGATCCAAAGAGGAGACGATGCTGTAGAGGATCTGTGGGAGGAATTGGCTGGGCTCTGCCTGTGCCACCCGAGCAGGGTGGGGAGCGGTGGGTCGGCAGGGAGCGGGCATGTGCTCAGTCCCTGCACCTTGCTGTCCTCTCATCATCCGCCGCAGCTTGGGCAGAAATTGTGTTTCACCGAGGGCTTGAATTTTATAGTAGGCATCTGTCAACTAGCTAGCATGCAGCTATCGCCTTCAGAAGCTGCAAAATGGCAGCTTCCTCAGATGCTACTGGGCTTTCGGTGTCTCCTGTTCCCACATCCAAAGCAGCCTTACACGTAGGTCAAGAGTGAGTGGTCGGACGGAAGGACCCCTGCACCTCCCAGTCTGGTGATGGGACACCGTGAAGCGTGATGTCCCATGGCTAACTGGGAGCGATGAGCTCCCCACATGCCATGAGCATGTCACCAGCTGTAATTAACATCCCCTTATCCACCCTTCCTCTCCTCCTCTTGCTTCCACGTGTACCCATCCAGTTTCCTGATTCCCACCCAACCTTCTCTGATGCTTTTCCAGCACCTCAGCTGCTAGCGCCGTTTTGTAGCTTGTGTGGCTGTGCCTTTTTCTGTATTTTCAGGTGGATGAGATACTGATTGCTGTAGATGACATCTATTTCCAGCTGAGCTGACTTTCTGTATTTATAGGCGCCAATCACAGACTGGTTACTAGGTACAAAATAATAACTAAGGTGAGCATATGACCATCCCAGTACCGGGCTTTGTTCTTGCAGCTGCTTACATATGATTCTGTAATGGCTTTTCAGATTTTTTTCTTCTGTTTCTCTCTATCAAGGCTCAGACTTGTCAGTTTTGTCCCGGACACAGGCTGAGGCTTGTGCTGATTTTGTCTGGCAGTGAATATCAGGATTCAAATGCAAAATTATGTGCAAATTATGTGCTTCCAGCCCCCTAAAATATCTTCCTGGACCTTCTGGTTTCTGTAAATTGTTCGCTGGCTGAACTGACCCGTTGAGCTGTGAATTGTGTTTGCCTACCCTCACACATTTTTGAGGTGGTTAAAACCATAACGCTTCTCAAACCCAAGGACTTGTGTTTTCTCTAGATTCAGGGAGAGCCAGGTAAGTGCAGGTAATCACTGAAGCAAGTTGTGTTCCTCCAAGGAAGGGGATTGCAGGTGCCCATCTCTGGCTCGGCATGGCCATGCAGCACATCGTCGTTCTTGCCTCGGATGCAGGAGCTGGCGGAGGCAAAGCAAAGCCACGTGCTGAAGGATGGGAGAGAACTGGGATATGCTGTGGGCAGGAAGGCTGAGAGACAGCAGTGAAGTGACTCAGATGTAAGGGCACAAAACTGTGTCCTTTGCAGTGCTGTGACCTCCTTTCCAGCCGTGTGGCCCGAGGATCAGGAACGCTTGGCAACGACACATAGTAATTGTGGGACAGGAATTCCTGTGTCCTTATTTCCTGGGGAAAGTGATCATCACCTCACTGTCTTTCCTGTCAGAATTGCTTTCCTGCCACCCACTGCAGACATCTCCAGTTCAATTTAAATGAGTGCACATAATAACCAAAAAGAAGGAAAACCGCATAAGAAAAAAAAATTGAGGATGGAGGGTGGGAGAAGGAAATGGGCGGAATTGCCATTTTGGGATGAAAGTGCTGTGGTTAAGGGGCATAAGAAGTACAGACCGACTTTTTTGTGTGTGCTCTTAGCACCTTGAATCCAGGATCTTTGCAAACACCGTTTAATATTCCAAACTGGCCTCTTCCATGGGTCATTCTGCAGTTCAGAAACTGAGGCAAAAGGAGGTTAAAAAATCTTTCCCAAGGTGCAAGCTCTAAGCAGGACTGAAAGCAGAGCCTGGGAGTCCTGCCTCTTAATTCCCATTTCTGGCCACAGCTCTCTTCTCCAATTGGACAGCTACATTCAGTTTTTAGGAAGGATAATGATGCTAGAACGAACTGGCTGGATATCTCTAGAGGTCTGCAGGGAAGTAGAGGATGCTCCAGTAAGAGCAGCGCTGCCAGGAAAGTGATGAATGCGAGAGCTGGGTACTGGGTAATGTAGCACAAGATCCAGCCTTTTAATGGCCCATTAAGAAGAAACATGATATACAGAAGTTGAGGCTATATTTGGTTTTCGATAATTATTTCCTTAGAAAATGTTGTGTTCTACCAAAAGTATCAGTCAAGCGTTTTGTTGTGAGTTTCCTGGGCTTGAGCTGATAGAAGGGAAGTTCCTGACAGGTGTGTGAGTGCAGGATGATAAAGTGTTTCTCTCGGTCACAGCTTAAAATATCCAGCGAGTGTTAGCATCCCTCAGCACTGCTGTACCTTGCACGTAGCACCTCTGAACCGGAGTGCTGAGCCCATGTGGTCCCAGATGGATTATGCACACCACCAGCGATGATCTCAGTGCAGTGTTCACTGTCCCCCCTCCCCGTGTTGGGGGTGGCAGGGTCTCCTGGCCCTTTGGAGAAGTGCACTGGGCCTCCTGAGCCCACCAAGCCTGGGATTCAGGTGGGTGCTGATAATCTGTGAGTGATAGTGGTGATCTGCCACGCAATCTGGTGGGCAGGGTGAGCGACCCATCCTTAACATCGGTGAGTCCTCAGGGGACACAAATTACTTTGGGATCAGAGGATGTGGGATCTTTGCTTTTTCTAGTTTTTGCTGCATGTGCTAATGCTTTTTAACCCTTGTTCTCACACACTCTGGTCATATAGAAATAACCAAATCGTAATGCCAGGTGCTCTTCTTCCCATTTTGCCCTTTATTTTGCCTGCATTTCAGGGGGACAATCCTCAACGTACAGGAGGTACCCCTGGAAAAGTCAGTGTTGGTACCTCTGCACCAGTGTGTGTGGAGACAGGGAGGCAGTGGCTGGGGGGGTCACCATAGGATGTGTAGGAAGGGGATATAGATGGGTCTGAAGCTTTGCTGGGGAAAAACTGTAATTTTTCCTTTTATTGCCTTCCAGGAGGGTGCTTGTATGCTTTTCATCCTCTTCCTACTACAGTTTGGCCATTTGCCTGATGTTACTGCCCTGGGAAGACCATACAGGTCTGGGCTGAGTGGCTTTTTTGGGGCAGGTACCAGTCCTTCAGTGCATGTACTGGTACTTCTTACAGGAGCACGTTACACGCTTTGGTGCTGATATCCTGGGGTCGATGCTCAGCACCTCTTCTGAATAAGCACTACTTTGAATAAATTGGGTGGAACTAGTGAGATTGGATATACTGGGAGGTAGAGAGCTATCTGGCTATCTATTTGCCCATTGCAAATATAGGCTGGGCACATATTTTAATTGAGAGCATCCTTCTCCCTCAGGATTTCATGCACCTGTAATCAGACCCGCGTGAAGGACACAGCAGAGTTACACCGGTGTTTGAGCTGTGGAAAAGGTAAGGAATCAGTAACATGAGGTTTAGTGAAACAAATATAGCGTGATTGAATGGTTTCTCTTCATAAGATATTTACTGCTTGCAGTAATTTGTCCCAGGTACAGGCATCTGGAGTTATTCACAGGCATTTGAGGATGTAGTTTCTATTAAAGATGCCATCCTAAATAAAGCTGTATTGATTCAAAGGCAAGGAATAAGCTTTACGGACACAAAAGGAGCAGGGAAATGCTGGTTAAGAAGCAGAACCTGAGAAAAGGATCTGAGGCTGGAAATGGAGTTGCCTGTCAATTAACAATGAATGCTAACATAAAAGGGAAAATGACAAAACACTGCTGGGTGGAGAAAGGGGCAGGGCTCTCCTCGTAGCCTGGGGAAGAAAAGTCCTGCTCTGCTCTACACCACTTAGGACCCAGCATAGCAGCTAAAGGAGGGGAATGATGCAGGAGAGATGGACTTCACGTTAGGAGCTGTCATTGTAAGTCAGTGTGTCCGCCAGTGATGGGGAAGTGAGTGAGCGGACAGGAGCCCAGGGAACTAAGGATGCTTTTGCCTTCGCATGTCACATATCCTGGAACTGCTCTTCCCCTGGAAGCTGCTCTCTGATGCTCTTCTGCACATTGGCTTTCACTTCATGAACTACCAGGTGTTCCTAACAGCTACTCGGTGTGGATTTCTCAGCCTTGATCCCATTCAATGCCCCTCTGACTGGCATTATGGGGTGAATACTTCCTTCTCATACCCAGTCTTTTTGCTGTTCTAGCTCCAGTGGGGGACAAGGAGAGGAAAATAATTTCTGACCTCCCCAAGCAGGTAGATGGTTAGTGTGCTAGATGACATCTTCTATAGACAACAAAGAGAGAGGCAAGACCCTGGCACAACTTTAAATTTAAGGAGGGGAGAGAATTATCCCACCTTGAATGGCAAGGAGAGGAAGAGATCCCCTGTTTTCCTGGGCATGTCCTCCTCTCCCTATGCCCTTGCCCTCTCTTACCTGTGTGCGTTCAACGAAAACAGATGATGCTCTGGGCATCACTCTAATAACCAACCTCAGGCTTGTACCAAAGAACAACAAAATATAAAAGGTTTGGCACTCCAGTCGTATTGCCTAGGGTTAGGAGTGAGAGCAGAGTGGGAACAGCTGAGCTGGTTAAAAGTGGCTGAGGAGAGACGTGCCTCTCTGAGATGGAGAGCGGGGACCACGCAAGAGACGAGGGATCTGTTGGTGTTATTGGGTCGCTCAGTGCAAAGGAAAAGTTGATGAAATTAATCTACGTGAGGAAAAGTCTGATGTAGAACTAAAATCAGTTTAAGTGAAGGAGCAAATAGCCAAGGAAGGCCTGGAATAGCTATGCACTGAGTTCAGAGGCCAGGCTTCAACACTCTCCTTTTGCAGATGGGACAGGGTTGAGGGAAACATAAAATACCTCTAACGTGTGTACATGCCTGTGCATTCACATTCTTTCCCGCAAGTGCACCCAACCACGTGTGTGGTGGAGAGGAATCCGCACCCCACTACAGAACAGCACATTTGTCCTTTGTAATTTCCAAGAGGGAGGTGCAGCGGGTGTCCCAGCAGCCACAGTTGTTCTGGGTTGTTCTCTAGTGGTATGCTTCTCAGCATCAAGAAATCATGAATTATCTCCTCGCTCCTAATGATATTAGCACTCCTCGTAACACTTGCTTATTATAGAACGCAATTCTAAAAAAAGGCAGTTTACTTATTTTGATTTTTCCACACTTGTAGGGAATACCTGTTTTCAGGCTGTTAAACTTGATTTAGATTAAATGTGATGACAAATGAAAAAACAGAAGCAAAACATTTAGCTGCTTTATGGATCAAGCTGCGGTAGATTGCTTTCATAAAGTGGTGGGTCCTCCTACAGCTAAAAAGGTGCAGTGCAGAGACGGTACAAGCTAAGATGAATTCACCACATCCCCCGACTCCTCCAAAGTTAGTAGGGTACAGACTGAACTCCAGAAGTCAAAAAAACATTCTATTTGTGTAATCGATCGTGGATATAATACAGAGCATGAAATCTGGAGAGGAGGTTACAAACCTGGTAGAAAGCCCAAGGTACCCCCATAAGAAATACTCTGGCAGTGGAAGGATAGCTGGAAGAGTTTTTGCCTTAGGAAGGAAAAGGCTCTGGCACTGCAGGCAAAATGTGCGAGGGGACCAGAGCATTTCCGTCTCAACGAGGGGTGCTCTGAGAAGGAAGTAGTCAGGCTTTCTGCCCTCGGAGCTGTGGGCTGCAGCATTTCAGTAAGCACAGCCAAGCGATGATCAAACCTATTCTTCTTGTTGCAACAGATGACAAGGCAGGTTTTGAGCAGACTTTCAATTATTGTACGAAATAGATGGTTGAGCATAAGGGGAAACTTCTCTTTTTAGATAAAGCTGCTCATCACTTGGGACTCCTGTAATCAGAAAATGTATTTGTAGCTGCCGGATGCTTGTGCTTCTGCCAGCTTTTTGTATCTACATCAGAATTTCAAAGATACAGTCTTTTTAAAATATCTCTGAGATACTGGACTCTAATGTCAGACTGAAGTATGTAACATACGGCAGTGTAGGTAAATAATAAACAGCGCCTTTCCAACGCTGTCACCTTCTTGATAGGAACAGTCAAAAAAAGAGGTGTTCCTTTCCTGCTAAATTTATCATCCATCAGAAACTGCCGGTCGAAATCCACTGGTTACACAAGGAGTGAGAATTTACACTCCCACCATCCCTTCCCCCTCGCCCTCCGGCTCCTGGGCAGTCACAGCCAGCTTGCCGTTAGCCCTGGGAGCATGCCACCAGCCTGGGGGACATCTCCCAAAGGCCAGAGCTCCCCGGGGCAGTGCTTGACACCCACTTTGGTACAGGCTGTGGGCTTGACAGCCACTTCCAGGCTTCTCTTAAAACTTGGCAGTGGCTCTTCCTGCCACGCTGAAGTTGTCTCTGATTCAGAGTGTGATGCTCCTGTGCTTTGAAGGCCACATTGGGATGGCCTGCCTGTGCTGTTCCGCATGGATACCCTGCTAAACCACCTCTGCCCTGGAAGAGGTCTCCTCACTGTTAGAAAATGAAAGGATTAACCCCTTCTTGGTCATTTGCTTTTGTGGACCTTCCTTTCCTCACATGTTTGGGAGATAGGGGATGTCCGAAACCTCCAGGTCCCAAATAACATTCCATTATCTTCTCTGCAAACCTGACAGGGCAATGGCAAACCCACAACTAAGTGCAAGTGTGGATCGTGACAAACAAGTACAACGGCAGTACTGGTCATGGTAGATCAATATTGATCCAAGAAAGCAAGCCACCTGCAAGCTTCTTATATAAAATAGTGAGGTGTTGTCCTGGTTTTGGCTGAGACAGGGTTAACTTACTTCACAGTAGCCAGTAAGAGGCTGTGTTTTGGATTTGTGCTGAGAAGGCGGCTGATCACATACTGGTGTTTATAGTTACTGCCAGGACAGTCAAGGACTTTTCAGCTTCTCTGCTGGGCCAGTGTCTGCAGGGGCAGGAGAAGCTGGGAGGGAGCACAGCTGCAGGTACTAGCCTGGGATTCCACCTTGGATTGGATTTAGGATTGAGACCCAAACTGGCCAATGGTCTATTCCATATCATGCACCGTCATGCCCAGTATGTAGATGACAGACTGTCCAGAAGGTCTCTCTCACTCTCTTGGTCAGCTCTCGATCTCCTGGACTCTCAGGCTCTTATCTCTTTTCCAGGATTGCAGTTTCAGGACTCTCCCTGCTCCAGGACCATTAGCCAGGAATGGGCTGAGCCTTGGTCATCGAGTGGTGAGTAGTTGCACTGTGTATAACTCATTTGTATATTATTACAGTTGTCATTATCACTTTAAATTTTATTGTATTTTAATTATTAAATTGTTCATATCTGAACCCACAGGTCTCTTTTCCCTTTACCCCTTTAATTTTTCTCCATTTTCTGTAAGGGGCAGGTGAGTGAGCAGTTGCATGGTGTTTGGTTGCCAGCTGGGTTAAACCACTACAGGTGTTTTAAGTAAAAGTCTCCAAAAAGAAGTACAGGAAAGAACACTAATGAGAATTTTTTCCAATGATGGGAAATATAGAGGTTCTTGAATTCCCTTTATTGTTTGTGGGATTCAGCAATAGAAACTGGTGCCGAGTTTGCACGGAATTGTATTAGCTGTTTACAGTATCTCCTGCAAGCCAAATAAAATCAGATTTTTTTATCGTAGTTACCTTACAAGCATGTATTTGGGTGGGGGCCTATCCCAGAATATATTCAGAATTTCTGCGATTATAGCCAAAAAATTTTCACTGCAAAGACACAGTTTATGTTCAACCTGCAATATGTTGCTCACTTCTGGTAGAGCCAACTCATGAAGAGCAGCCAGTTCTCCAGCCTCTACACCGTGTCAGCATGGCTTTGGTAGAGCCACAGCACAGATACACAAAGCAGCCACCCCATCTGCAGCCACCCTGACCGATCAGGGAGGAAGGGCTTCAGCTGTCAAGGGAATGAAACTACCACAGTGTTTCTTCAGAGGGCATTATGAGCAATGGTGTGATAAGCCAATTTTCTGTTGCCTCAAAGGTGACTGTAAAAATGGCATCAGAGCGTTTCTGGTTTATTCTTTCTCAGTGTCACTCCCCAGTCAGATGTGTTCATTGCTGTGTATCTCACTAGCAGGAATAAATATTGCTGTGTATCTCACTATCTAGAAGGGACCTCAGAAGGTGAAAACTTGTTCAGTCTGTCTCTAACCATTACCAGCAATACAATTTCTACTGTTAATGCCTAGGTGGCCAGATTATGGAGCTAAATCAGAGTGTTGAAAAGCTAAGAGCCGGTTTGCTGCATTGCTGAGCTACCTCTGTTTACTGCTGCTGTGTTAATTCCTCCAGGCAGAATCTCATGGAGAGCTGTTTGGATTCCTTCCCATTTAAATACGTATATGGGTAAGAACAAATGGATGGATTTTCATCCTGTAGAGCAAACCTATGCCTGCTGAAGGGTCTTTTATTTCTCTGATATCTAATCCTTTCCTTTGGCAAAGTAAATAATGAGACACTTCTACAGATCTGATTAAGCTCCGAGTCCCTTTTTAAGTGACAGAAGATCAATGCTATTACTAAATCTGTTAAACAGTTCTTCACACTCCAGTTGTGCTCTCTCTAGGATATATGAGAAAGAACAGAAGGGTATTTTGGCTATTATAAAGAAGACGCATGATAAAGCCTCTTCTCATGTCCCACTTTCTGTCCCTGGCTCCAAGCCACCCATGTCTTCCAGGCTCCCCATCCCTTGAATCTGGCTCACAGACAGAATTAGGCAGAGACCTGGGATGCAGGAAGAATTTTTGTCATTCAATCTCTTAAACCAAGCTTGAATCTGTCAGCAGTATCTGGAAGTTCTGGTTTGGTTTACTCTGATGACAAGTGAGCTGCAGTAGGTCTCAGTTTCTGGTTTAGTGTTTGGTTTAGTGCCTGTTTTTTGCTGGTACGCTGAAAGCTTTCACAGTCCCTGGATGAGAATCAGGGCACCGCAGCTCTGTGCACAGAAATGACAACACAGCTTTGCAGCACTTTCTGAGGTCTCATATCCATTTTCAACCCAATGATTGACTGCCTGTGAGGAAAGGATATAGCCTTAGGGACAGGAATGGGTTTTCTTCCCAAGCCAGAGCAGAGGGAGGTTTTCCTGTGTGATCTGATGAAGAACAGAGACTTGGCTCTAGAGCTCCCATGCTGCAGGCTGGGCTCTGCGCATGCTGGTATCATTTTTTCAAACAGCTCTCTGAGATAGGAAATCTTTCTGGCATTTTAAAAAACTGCCACAGAAAGCTTTGCTGTCCACAGGATTGCCCATTTATTGTCAAGAAAAACAGGATTGATGTGTGACAGGATGGTACCTCCTGGTCAGCACTAGTTACTGCTTCTCACTCTTACCAAAAAAGCTGGGAACATTGAATCCCCTTTCTCCACATCAGACAGTCCTTTGATATCTCAAAGGTTGAAGGCAAAGTGTTATAATAATTCAGAAAATGAAGTAGGCAACCCAACACACATCCGTGCTTGTCTATGGCTGGACGTCGCTGCCAGCCAACCTGCAAGCTCCATCCGTACCCCGCTGCCTGTAACCGCTCTGTGATTAGGGCTCATTGTACGGCATTTTTGTTCTACAACTCACTGGCTGTTTTTCACATCAAATGAATTATTCAGCAGCAGATTGTGTTCTTGTTTCTAACAGCAGCAGCAACAATACTTCATGCTCATGGAGTCCCTTCAAAGCTGTGCTGGAAACAATACTTGCTGAATTTTTCCATACCCAGCGATAGACAATGGGGCAGCTCAATGCAGTGAGAAATGAGGCTCGGCTCAGCTCTCTGACATGGGCCAAGTACAACAGGGAGCTGCAGAACTAGGAGAGAAGTCCAGCTTCTATTGCTCCATGCAACTTTTCTTCCCCTCTGAGATACTTTTCAGCAATGTAGCCATGTGCCAGATCCTCAACTACTTTAATCAGTGATTTCCTTCAATGCCTTGGGGAGATGCCAACTTTTGTCTGGATGCAGCCTATATTTTCAGGCTAAATTCCCATGGATTTCCCATGGATACTGAACATTTTTTCAGATGTCTTTAGTTCACTGCTGCCATCAAGAGTGGTGAGCGTTTGGATTGCTCTCTCTCTAGGCAGAAGCGGAACCCCACCAAGCTGGGTTAAGAGGACAGGCTGAGTTTGTATGTGCAACACACTCTTTGGTGAAGGTGGATGCTGCATGTTTGTGCGTGGCCACTTCACCTGCACTTCAAAGGTACACTCAGAACCCTTGCTTGCCTGAAGATGTCACCTAGCAGCATACACAACTGGCTTTGTGCCATCACTGGTAGTCCTGGAGAGCAAGGGACCTACCTACTCTTTCATAAATGATCTGGTCTCAATTAACACCTTTTAACATCAACCTGGGCATGGAGCCCACAATGGGTAGGGAGTTCTAGCAGCATCCTGGAGCCTGGTTTGATGTAACCAAGCACCCATGGATTTGATTCTGCTTTTGCTACAGGTCTCCCATAGAGATGCAATTCAAAGCTAGCTTCGCCCTGGAATTAGATGTTCAGGGATGTTAGGAGATTGCTAACAGCACTGCAAGGCCTTCAGAAACTTCCTGCTGTTTGTGGCTTCTGTGGAACATGTTTCTTCAGTGTTCGTTAAAGAAGGAAACACTGCAATGGGTGCATCCAAATCCCCTGACCTACCAAACCAAGTCCTCTGGTGCACACACTTTCTCCTGTTGGGAAAGAGCAAACAGCAAGCAAATGTCTTTCTGGATGACACTGAGCTACTTGATACCTGTGATTACAGGAAGGAAATCTATGAAGGAAAGAAGAATCTTTGCTGGAATCTGGACGTAGATTAACAATTTTTATTTTTTCTCATTTCTGTTGCGCATCTTCTGGTTTTCCGTTCATGGTCGGGTGCATGAGCTGCTAAAAACCCAAGACATCTGGGAGAGCTGGGGGTTCAAATCTATGGCTGCATTGCCTGTGATCTCTGCTTAGAAGGTTTGAAAGAAAAGTGTCTTCTGTCTGATGGTGGGATGCTGGGGAAAAAACTTGCAGGGCATGGTGAACAGCACACAGCTCCCCATACTTGTGCCATTGTTCTTGAATGCTCCCATCTTATGAAAATGCTCAAGCGTTATTAATCCTACTTGTTTTGGATGCTCTGAATGTGCCTGACTCGGCAAGGTAATCTAAAAGAGCAGAAGGAGTTGCTTTGCTTGGTGAAAGAGAAGTGTGAGTGCTGCTCCCAACAGACTGTGCCTCTCAACTGTCTATTGCTTTTCTTAGCTGCTAAAGCACTGCAGAGCTTGTGCAGCTGCTGAACTTGTTAGCAATACTGCAAAGGTGGAACAGATACATTGATTTCCCCCCACCCAAAAGCTGGTACTTTATGATGACTCTTATTTTTGCTTTGTCTTAAAATTTGACCACATGTATCCTTTAAAAAGCAGAGACATGCAGAACTGTTCTTTCTGTTTCTGATTTCCTGGAATCTAACAATTTCTCAATCAAGTGGGATGCAACTCAGTAAGTGTTGGCTGCACAGATACAAAAGCATCTGATGGCGACCTAACAGAAGAAAAACTGGGATGAGTCAAAGCAGCCTGGGGTGAGACTTGAACATCAGTCAACAACACCTTGCTAGTGCAGAGAATATATAAGCAGGCCTGTTGTATACAGGACTTCTGAAATCATGCTTCTGCCCTATGTTGCACTGGAAGGCCACACCTGGAGAACTCTCCTGCTGTCAGCACCGCACTCCAATAAAGATGTAAACCATGTGGAAGAAATCCAGAAGAGAGTGAGGAGAACAAGCTGAGTCGCAGAAATGCTGATGGAAGCTGAAAGGGCATAGTTCTAGAGAAGAGCCTTTCACAAGGATCAGGAATTGCTGCAAGGCAAGAGAATAAATTTTTTGCCATATCTGCTGTAGCTGAAACGAGAAGTAATTGGTTTAAATCACTGCACAAGAGGCCTGGTTTAAGCTTTAGTAAAAAATCTCCTAACTTTCCATCTATGAAGGCAGTGGTCTCTCACAGGAGGCTTTTAAGAACAGGTTGGATAAACATCTCTCAGCATCAGTTTATCTGACCTAATTGCCTTAAGGCAGTGGGGTGATGCAGATGCTCTCTTGAGGATCTTTTCCAGTCCTGTTTTTCAGAGTTGGTACTTCCTCAGATTTATGGTGTGAGATGACACGGCTTGGTTTGCTCATCATGAGCAGAGCTGTGCTGTCCTGCAGGGAGTCTGTATTTATACTGGTGATGAGTGAAAAGGAGAGATCCCATTTTTTATTCCACAGCCATCTTTCATTAGTTAACCGAGTCCGTCTGACATTGGATCACAGAGATGTAAACTTTGGGTTCCCCAGAACTCCACATTAGTCTCTAACAACAGGTGGAGTGGGAAATGGCTGTCCCAGAGCACTGCAAATGAGAGATGCTTTTTAACAACAGCATGCGTCTTAGAAGAAGATGCATGGCTTGAGAAGAAAAATGGAGCTCATTTTATAATGGGAACCTGTACTAATGATGCTGTGGGGCTCCTGATTTTTCTGTTAATTTGAATTCTGTGTATGCTATAAATTACAAGATTTTCCTAACTGACAGTGTTGTATTCCCAGCCACTGCTGTGAGAGTCAAGCTGTGCAGTTACCTGTAATGTGTACATTCAGACCCTATTCCTGTGTACAGCTTTTCATCTTCTTCTCTGATACAGAAATAATTTCCCAGAAGTTGATCAAATGCTGCTGAAGAAGAACTTGAGCTTGCCAGGTTGAGGTTGAGGTGAAAACTCAAGTTTGGGGTGCTGCTGTGACATGTTGGTTTGGTCACGTTCAAGGCAGGCTTTTCTCCTGCTCAGCCCTTCCATTTTGCCAGGGCAGTGACTAGATTTCTGTGCTTGTCTGAAAGCCCAGGCCTGTGTGATACATCAGCAGGCAGCACAAACATTGAGAAATGATGACCTGAGCCCCTCTGAATCATAAGAGCTCAAAAAAAAAAAAACAACAAAAACTTCATAGATTTTTACAGTTTGCCTCTTGATGTATAGAGTCCTTGCTGCTCAGGTTTTAGAGGGCTCTTAGAAACAGGGACCTACCTCTACCTCAGGATGACAGTGCAGTCCCAGCACCAAAGACTGGGAGTCAAAAACCTATGAGAGTTGTTAGCCATCAGAGGCCAGCCCTGGCTTCATGAGCCACCCCTGCAGCTTGCAGAGCTGATGTCAGGATTGGCCTCTGGACCACAGATGGGTCACACATCTGTTCTGCCCGGCTGATGCCGAGACCTGACTTTTTGTGAGCATCCTGGCTCAGCCCCATCTCAGCCAGAGGCCATCTAAAGGACCCCGTGAAAGGGCTTGCATCTTGGCTTGCTAAGCTGATTTCAGGGAATGGGCTTATGTGCTCTCCCTGAGTCAATGCTCAGAGATTGCCAACAGGCAGCCGAGCCTCAGAGATAACCTGCTGGATTCAGCAAGCTGTTGGTTGGGCTAATCAGCCCCAGCAAGATGCAGGAAACCAGCTCTGAGTGAAGGAACAAGCCATTTACATGTGGCCCTTTTTCTGACCAAAAGTTTGTAGGAGGTAATATGAAACAGCTGGGTTTTATCTGATGCCAAAAAATTTGCTGTTGTTCTGGTTTAAACCCAGCTGGCAATCTGTACCATGTGGTGCTCGCTCACTCCTCCCCCCCTTGGTGGGATGGTGAGGAGAATTGGAAGAAAAAAAGTAAAACCTCAGTGGGTCGAGGCAAGAACAGGGAAGGATCACTCACCACTTATGGTCATGGGCAAAACAGACTCATCTTGGGAAAAAAATTGATTTGTTACCAATCAAATCAGAGTAGGATAATGAGAAACAAAACCAAATCTTAAAAACACCTTTCCCTCACCCTTCTCTTCTTCCTGGGCTCATTTTGTTCCTGATTTCTGTACCTCCTCTTTGCCCAGCGGCACAGGGAGACAGGGAATGGGGGTTGTGGTCAGTCCATCACACATTGTCTCTGCCGCTCCTTCCTCCTCAGGGGAGGGCTCCTCATGCGCTTCCCCTGCTCCAGCGTGGGGTCCCTCCCATGGAAGATGGTCCTCCATGAACTTCTCCAACAGGAGTCCTTCCCACAGGCTGCAGTTCTTCACCAACTGCTCCAGTGTGGGTCCCCCATGGGGTCACAAGTCCTGCCAGTCCAGCTGCTGCTTCCAGCAGCTCCTCCCAGGAGCCACCCCTGTAGCCTCCCTCTCGCTACCAAAACCCCGCCACACACCCCCAGTACAGCTGTAACCCAGTATCGCTGCTGCGTGAAGTGAAGTGGAGGAAGTCTGCAGCGTCTGTAGCTCTGTCACTGGCCCTTGTCAGGGAGCCAACACCACAGTCCATCCAGCATAAGACTTTCCCCTGAGGCGGTTCCAGGCTATACTATGCTGGTTTCTCTGGGCTGCCATCACAAAATGAGAATAACACTGGCAGTCAGACTGGCTGAAGACCATCCATTGTTGGTTAAGAAAGTGAAAATTCTTGTGTTCCCAGCTGTAAATCCCCCAGCTGTCTTTGCTAAGAAAAATCAGAGAAACATTTAGTCCTTCTGTTTCATTCTGGCTAATCTGAATATGTACTTTTTCTTTTCCTGGCAGCCATTAAAATATATTTTAATTGTAGCATTGCATGATCAGCAACAGTTTCTGTCTAGAACAAGAGTTTAAGATGCTGCTGCAGGAGGAACACGGTGTGACTGCATCTGAGTTTGAATTGCTGCTGAAGCAGAGGCATTGACAGCAAAAATCTCACCTCACCAAACTGGAACAGCAGCCTGCTTTATGGACAACTGTGGCAGAAGGTCTGGAATCTGAAGTCATCAAGAAAATGAAACTCCTTTATTGGCCTTGGAAAAAAGCTGTCATTTGCTTTGTTTCAGGTCTCAAAATAACTCTGTCCCCAAAACACATAACGAAGGTGGGTTACCACTTCCACCTAATACAGGTCTTAAAATGATGACCCTGTGCCTGTTGGCACCATCCCCCCTGCTCCGATGCTGCTGTCATGTTGAAAAATACATTAAGGCAAGGCAGTTGGTCTGGCTCTTGGTTCACCATATGGAAAGCAATAGAAAGGCAAAAGAAAGCCATCAGCATTTAAAGATCCAGCAGACAGCCACTGCCTGAGGTCCCCTCATTGAGTCCTCAGGAAGATATTGGTCTCACTCCTCCTCCCTCTGTCTGCAGGGTCAGAGCTATGGTAGGGTCTGGTCACCAAGTCCTACTTGGCACAAGTGTGACTTCTCTCACGGATGGGAACAATTGCTACCAGCTCCATCTTTTCGTTTTTCTACCATATTCTGTTTCTCTATTTCCTCTTTCTCTTGTGTTTCCCTCCTTCTGGTGTCTCCCATTCCAAAAACCCTCCCTTCACCCTGGAGTCAGAGCTCCTTTCTCCTCTGTTCCTTCTCCCACCTAAACTCTCCTTTGAGATACTCCCTTTCTCCTTTCTCACCCAAACAGGATCCCCGGCTGTGAAGTGGATCAGCTTTGATTGGTTTGTCGTGTGACTTTTCACTCAGGCTGGTTTCTACATGCAACAAAGCTCTTTGCTTCCCTTCGGATATCTTCTCCCTCCATGGTGAGTGTGTGTGAGCAGTTATGTTCGCTGCAGATGCATGGGCAGGTGAAAGCCTGCACAACTGGAAACTCATAAAAGCGGTAATCGGTAACCAAACATTTCAAGAGAGTCAGGTAGTCAGTAAGGAGGTGGTGAAGGACAGGTTGAGCTGGAGCAGGTCCTGCTGTGGGATGGACTGGGCAGCAGGACGAGGTCTGGTCTAGCTCTGCCTTATACATTTCTGTCCTCAGGGCTGCACCCCTCGTGCACCTGCATGCATGTACAGCCATACAGACCAAGGAATGCCTCTGTAAATGCTGCAAAATTGCTGGTCAAGATGATTTAATATCCTATCTACCTTCTGTTACTAGTAACCAGGTCTTTTGCCTTTCCTTTCCTTTCAAAGTGATTTTTTTTTTCTTGGCAGAGTTCCTTATATAAAGCTTTTCTGTCATCGTCAATGCTTCCAGTTTGTATTTTGGATGTCAGTGTTTCACAGTAGTTAACCACAAACCTTTACAGTAGTGAGGTAGGCTGGGGTCTAACACGGAAAATGTACCGTTGCATATGAATCACAGTTTTGATTTGTAGATCTGACAATAGACAAGGGAACATATGCTCATATGCTTCTGTTAGCTAAGCTCTGGGGAGAAAACAGTACAACAAAGAGAGTACAATGGTGATTCACCCTTCCTCTGAGCTGATCTCCCATCACCTCCGTAGGCTGATGGGCAACAGGGAGCTCTCGTGAGTACCATCTATAACAGGCGTCAGGGCACGTGTAATCACTGCAGATCTGGTGGTGCCACACGTATGAGGACCTGTGTTGGCCCCAAAGCCCCAGCCACATTTGGCTTATTCCCGAAAGCTCTTGCCAGTCCTAACCCGCTGCATTATAGATTATTTCCTCAGCAGCGATGGGGAGTTTCCAGAGGTAGCTACGAGCTGGCACAGGTTCACATTCCCCAGCCAGAGTGAAGGGGAGCCCTCTGGACAGAAACAAAAGTTGTGGAAGTTTGTGGCAGAGCTGCTGCTATTTATAAAACTTGTCTGGCAATAAAGGAGGAGGAAGGCTGTGGGCAGAGCCTGTGAAGTCAGCCTCTCCTGTAGGGCAGCTTCATTCACCACTGCCATGGTTGAATAGTGCCACACGTGTCCCCTCATCTGTCCACATAACACAACAGAGGCTTGCCATAGGATAAGGACTGAGCATGAAATGAGGGTAACAAGGTGATTTCCTGGGCACTACACAGTCTACTCATTTCCTGATTCCCCACCACAACCTCTGCTGGTAACAGCTGCTGTAGGCACAGCTCTCTGGCCAAACGGAGTTTGAGCTGACCCGTTGCTGTGACAGAGGGAGCATCTGTCTCTGGGAAGCTAAAGAGAGGGATTTTCCCCCTCCCTGCATCTTTGGGACCACTTACACCCCCTTCCACCTCACATCCTGCTAGCTGCCTCAAAGTCACGTACTGCCACTGGTTTCCTCTCATGGTCTTATCAAGTATCCATGATTTTACCTTCCTTCAATTGTAGCTGTGAGAGGAGGCAGGAGGGGGTCTTGCCTTTTCCCCACCTCCACTGAGGCAGCGTCGAGGCTGTTGTTGGTGTGGTAGTATGCCCGCAGCACTTAGTAACCCAGGAACTCCTAAGATCAGCTCAGAACAATCTCTGGAAACCATCTCATACCCACTGCAGCGATACAAAGTCCCACTGACTGGTTATGCAAACCCGGGGATAGTCCTAAGGAACCTGGTAAGTTACTGCGCCCTCCCAAGCATCCCATCTGGGTGACATACTGCTCCACCACTCTCCTCAGTTAAGTAATCCCTGCCCAAGCCTCTGAACTACTGCGCAGAGCAGGGAGTTTCACAGCAGAAACCTGGGAGGAACATCAGTGTGCCTCAGGATACAGGAGGAAAGGTGAATAGATGAGCAGAGAAGAGAGGTAGTTAGCAGGTCTGTGTGTATTTGATTTCCCCTTTGCCCAGTGCATGCCCTTCCCCTTCCCTTCTCCTGCCCCTTGGAAAAAGAAAGGAGAAAAGATATCATCAAGGGATTGAGCATAAAGAAAACAATGCAGACAAAGCCTCTGGAGATCTCATGGAAGCATCATGAGAACACAGCTGCTCCTGGGTCTGCTGGGCTGTAGCTTGGGGAGAACATTTACACAGGTGAAACTTGCAGAGAAACTCTGGGGAAGCAAAACAGAGATGCATGGCTAAGGGGATTGCTCTGCCCTCAAGATTCTCCTCGTCATTTTACGGGCTCCTGGCTTCACCAGCAAGCAAGAATATCCAGACCTTTGCTTTCCTGTTGGTTCTGGAAACCCATCGTACCCTCCGCTTAATTTAAACAAAGACTTCTCCACCCTGTCGAGGCCACTTTTATCAACTGCAATGGTTAACACATATTTGGAAAAATTCTGCAGTGACATGTGCTTGTCTTCCCCTCACACTTTCAAAAATGATTGTGCTGGAGGAAGGAAGCCTCCTCCTCTTTTGTCCCCTCCAGCTGGAAAATCACCTCTAATCTTACTGCCCTTTTTCCTGCTGTGTATCCTGCCAATTAAAACAGGGTCTTGTTATGAACTGCAAATAATGTGGCTAAGCCTTTGTTCAGCTTTTATCTAGTTCAATTCTCATTCTGCCCACAAACCTGAGGCTGGCTTGTATTTTGTATCCCATGATCAGCTCATCTCTCTCTCATTTCAACCTCAGTTCTTGCTTGCTGTCAGCTTTCTTACTGCTTACTGCCATGTCATTTCGTTCGTGCTGTTTTCCCATGTGACAAGCGAATGTGCTCCCTTCCCTTTGCACTGGAGACATTTTAGCCCTGCTGGGTACCTGGAGGGGCCTGCATGCATGTTGAGGACATACATATATATATACACACACCACCTGGCTGAGCTAAAGCCTTGTTGGCTTGCTTTGGCTTCCAGGACGTGTATTCTCACATTGCCCTTTGACTGCCCCACAGAAAAGTACCTTCAACTTGTAGTGGACATGTCCACCTCCAACAGAGTGTCCTTCTCTGTTGCTGGTCGCTGTGTAGCACGTGGAGGCTCTCTCAGATCTTTTTCACATGTACATTCACAAACTTCCCACTTTGCCCCACACTTTGCAGTGCTCCGGGAGGGAAAGAGGCTGAGAACAGAGAAGATTTTATTTTGGAGTCTGCTGTGCCCTTTTTATACTACTGTATACATAGGACTGATGTATGTCTGTGAAGCCATTGCAAGGGCTAAAATTGTTTCCAAAGTGACAGCCCATGGAGCTGCATCTCCAGTGACTGGAAAATGCCTTTATCTTCCATTAGGGTCATGAGTAACAAGCCTGCCTCTGCTTGCCTGAGCTTTCCTGAGGCAGAGGCTGTTTGTGTAAGTGATGTCCTCTCCTCCTGCATGGCCTGCAGGATGAATCCTCATTTTACTCCTAGTGAGGAGACACACACAGCTGTGGGATGGACTGTCACGAGCAATATGAAGTAGAGGGGAGGCACCTCTATTTGAATTTGCTGTGTGCTGGGATGTATTTAGGATATGGAGGATTGCATGAGCCTGAAAACTGGAACCTTACTAGCTCATGTGTTTTATACAGTACCAGGTACACCTTACATACACCCAAGCTTGCCCGTGACCATATGTGGTGAGTGAACCCCCCCTGTTCTTGCCTTAGCCCATGAAGGTTTTTACCTTTTTTGTTCTTCTAATTCTCCTCCCCATCCCACCAGAGGGGAGGAGGGAGGGAGAGGCTGTGTGGTGGCCTTAAACCATGACAATCTTTAACTCAATTGTTGTCCTACAGTAGCTGTAGTCTCATTTATTGCTTAGACATACGCAGTGGTGGGCAGAGGTGCTTGCTGTGTCTGGCACAGATGTATGAGCCATGCACCATCTGAAGAAGGTGACTGTCCTGCCCCCAGCACGCAGCCCTTTCCTTCACAGTAGCTGCGTGCAGTGTTCCCAGTTTTGGGAAGCAGATGCTTTCCACCACCCACCTGAGGAACATGAACTGCTGGTGCCATCACAGGTGATACGTGTTTCGCACAATTGACGTAGGTCCACCTTATCTCAGAGACATATGCCACTTTAAGATGGACTCTTCACCACCCCCAACATGGGCTGGACGTGTCCCTGAACTAAAGAATACAACTTCATTTTTTTCAGAGACAATGACAGAGATTTGCCTTTTCTCTTGATGTTTCTCTATCAACTCTTTCAAATTGTGGCTAGAGAAAAATGTGGTAAGATGCCACAGCTGGAACGTGGGCTGCCATAGCCAACTGTCTGCAGACACCGCATCCACTGGACCAGAGCACACAGCATTTGGCTGAACTTTGTCTGTTCAGCTCTCTGTGCTTCGGTTTCCATGTTTCAGCTGAGGGCCAAGTGAAGTATCTCTGCACCACTACGGGATGAGACCACTCACGTACATCCTGCAACTAGGAGCAGGTCCCTGTGGGCCACTAATGGGGCAG
Source organism: Syrrhaptes paradoxus (assembly GCA_013400615.1). NCBI lineage: Eukaryota > Metazoa > Chordata > Aves > Pterocliformes > Pteroclidae > Syrrhaptes > Syrrhaptes paradoxus. The sequence goes on from VZTO01022254.1 coordinate 108,037, forward strand.
TCACACCGGAAATGTGTTTGTGGCACCTACTGATCCCACTACTGGCAGTTTCAGAAAAGGACCCTCGAGGCAAGGAGCCTGAGCTCTTCGAAGTGATCAGACTGCTGGAGGAGGTCTAAACAGGCCCTATGGGCTGCTGAAATAGGCTCCAAAGCTGTTGGTCCTGCCCTGTTTGTCAGCACCACGTTCTCCTACAAAAGAAAAAACAGGACACAGGAAGCACCGGCACAAGGTGGGAGAATCAAGACCTCAGTCCAGTATACCAATAACACTTAGCACTGTCCATCACTGTACTGTTACTTACAAACATGAACACATCCTCACAACACCCCTGCGAGGCAGGGAAGTATTACTGTCCCCAGTGCACAGGTGGGGAAACCCAGGCACAGAGAGGACGAGTGACTTGCCCAAGATCACACAGCAAGGCGTTGGCAGAGACAAGGTGAGACTGGAGACGTCCCTTGTTCCCCACCCCATGCTACCCCCCGCAGTGCTGCCTGTCTGGACATGGGGAGCTCAAGAGGTCCCTTTGAAAAGCAATGCCTGGACTTGTTGCCTATTAATAATTTTTATTTGCCTTTAATGAATTATTTCACAGTTTTTCCCTCACACTGTACACCATGCTTTCACAGTCCGTTCAGCGTTCTGTGGTAGCCCGCAGCCTTCTCCTCCGGCACCGGGACAGCTCTGCAGGGGGTTCGTAGGGTGCTCTGTGCTTTCATTAAGAGGATGTTCAGAAACAGTTTTCACTGGCACTAGACCGGGAGCACGTGAGCTCTGACTGGAGACCAGTAACACACACTGGAGAAGCAGGCAGAGGGCATTTGCTGTCCCCAGTGAAATGACCAGCGGCTCTCTTGGTTTCTTGGCTCTTCCAAGGCTCCAGGGATCACTCGGAGCAGAAACTGTTTGTCTCCAACTTGCTTGGTCAGGACATTGTTGTTCTGGGGGTTGCTTCCCTCAGGGTAATAGGCAGTCAGCTCAGGACCAGAAAGGTCCCCCAGCATTGCCTACTCCAGGTGTGTGACACTGTCTTGGAACAAGGCTGGCTGTAGTTGTTGTGCTCTCCTGCCACAGGGAAGGGGTATTACCACAGTTGGCAAGCAGCCATACCCAGCATCTAAGTCTCTTTTTTTTTTTTTTTTCCAAAATGGTGATTCAATGAAGAGCAAGGGAGAGTGGATGGATGAGGAGATGAGGATGAGGCAGAGCAAACAGGAAAATCCACCAAATGAGCTTCTGGGAAGGAAATGTTCCCCCTTGGGCACTTCAGCTGAGGCGGCTTCATTTTCACAAGGCTTCTTTCTCTCTCTGGGAACATCTGCTGAGCTTCATCTCTGTCAGCTGGATATATCGTATGACATTGGTATCTGCAGGGAAAGAGCACACACATACACATATGGTGGTTACAACGCTCTGTGGAAGACAGACACACTGCACCTTCATCCTTGGTGCATTACCTCGGGAGCAGCAAACCCGGTCTGACTTGCGCTCACCATCCTTGTTGCTCATGATCTTGCCTCAGATATTTTTTATCCTCTCCCTGATTACTCTTGGTCAGCACAACTGGATTTGCACAGTTGAAACTATCCAGGTCACCCTTACCTGTTCTGGTGGAACGGCACCTCCATGGGCTTCCCTTCCCTCAGTGCCTGCATGCAAGCCCCTAAAGGCATTTTGCATACAGTAACGCTTTGCCTTTTCACCCTCCTATTCCTTGGACAGCCTGTTTCACTCTGCTCACGTTTTCCCATGATGAGTTGAATTGAGAAGAGCATTCTCTTTGTACCCTTGCCTGCCTTAAATTTCATGTCTGGAAGTCCTTATACCATGACACTCTGTCTGTATCCACACAGCACACAGAACGCGTTGAGTTTTGTTTTCCCTCCTGGCCTCAGCAAGCAGGGAACCTGTTCACCCCGAAGCACAGGTTGACCTAAACAAGTATCTATCTCGACAGACCCCATGATACCCCGATCTGGTATTGGAAGCAAGCAGCCAAAAAAATAGCCACTTTCACTTATGTATTGATTGAAAGATGGTTCTTTGCTCACAGCCTTACTCAGGCAGCCACCCAAGGCCAGCTTAGTCCATTTAAGTCATGACATCCTCAGACACCAATCTGAAGAGCGCTGAAGGCCATGGTCAGAGGGCAACCTTGTCTCCTCCTCATCCAGACAGCCACATGTCCCACACCAGCCAGAGACATGAGAAGAGCTTGAGCTTTCAAAGAGATGAACAAACTGCTGGCAACACATCCAGCACTGGCAAGTGTGGGTATTGCACCCACCAACGCAGCTGTGGGTGCACAGTTTCTTTACACATGAGGAGGGGACATCTCTGTTGTGCCCTCACCCAGCGCTAAACAGCGGGAGAGGGATCGGTTTCCCTTCACACGCAGCTCTCCACGCACATGCTGTGGGGCAGCTGTGGGATTTGGTGAAGCTGTCAGGACCTCTAAAGCCGTCTCTGGTGAGGTGGGTCTCCCTGCTGGCATCAGGGTGATAAGTTAGGAAACCACACCTGCCCGGGCCCATGGGGACCCGACGGCTGGCTGAGGGGCAAGGTGGGTTCAGTGCAGAACTGGGCAATGGCAGGCTGCCAGCGCCCTGTGGCTTGCAGGTAAGGCTGCTCGTGCCACAGCTTCACTCACCTGCGAGATTTCCACACACCTGGGAAGCCAGGGGCAAAACAAGGCGTAGCCTGATAGAAGGTGGAAGATGCTCCCACTGTGAGCTAGTTATAAATCTCCCAGGCAGGTTTTGGCATGTCTTGCTTCCTTTTTGAGGGCTGCTATTTTGCCAAAGAGAAACAATGAGAGCAGCCCTCTGTTTACAGGAGTAGAGCCTTGTCTTTGTCAGGTCTTTTCCATCAAATAGTATTGCACTGTACTAGCTCTGCCTGCAGAAGTATTTAAAAGCTAAATGTAAATGTTAACGAAGAGAAGACTCTCATCCCTCAGTGAGGAAGAAGTGATGTGGAAATAACAGGCAAGGACAGCTCAGATGAGGGGTCAGACCTGTACAGAGAGATGCTGGCAAAGCTGCAATGGGAGCAGGTCTCCTGGCTCTTCGGACCATGCCTGTGTCCTTGTGCAGAGTGATCTCCTTCCATTTTAAAGGTCATTTCTGCTTTCCCTGTAGCTTCAGAACCCAGCTGCTTATCTGCTGTGCAGACACTGTGCCCTGGGTTTTGCTCCCAGGACACCCAAGTCACAGGTGTTACGGAGGGCAGCTCCTGAGCTCAGCTGTGAGCCCGCTCCACGCATCATGGGAAATGGGGCCAGCTTTGGGTGTTTGATTTAACCAGCCCAGCTGATGGTCTGCTCTTAATCCCGGTCAGCATCTGCCTCAATGATGTGGTGGCTGCACCAGTGGGAAAGAGCTGAACAAGTTTTGAAGGTAAGATGTATGTTTGGCTGCTCTTACTGCACCAGCCTCTGGCCACAGAGTTCCCAGAGGGCTGCATGTATGCTTTGCACAACTTAACAGCAGCTTCCCTCTCCCTTAGTAAGGAGGTTTATACAAGTACTGTGTGTTATTTCCATGTGCTTTCGTGATTTTTGTTTGGAGGCAGCACAAGAAATCAGGCTAAACCCAACCCCTCACCCTTGTCAGACAGTAAATAGCCATGAGGCGTTTGCTGTGCTGACAGCCCTTTGGAACAGTAAAACCCTTTGCTAGTTAATTCCTCTTCACCGTTTTAAAATCTCCCCCGCCAGAGAGAATAACTGCCAGTGAATTGTGCCAAAAACATTCCTTGTTAGAAAAAAAACAACACACAGAACATGACTGTAATAATAACCAAGTGCTTCCACCAGTGAACCTAGTGAAACCTCGGATAAAGGAAAACAACTCAACTGCATTCTGCAGATGGAGACACTGAAGGTGGAGACAGTGACTTATTCCAGGTCAAATAATAATTCTTGATAGCGTTACCTGGTTCCTACTGCTGTGTTTTAACAGCCTCATCCTTTCTTGCTCTATGTATTCACTTCTCTCCCCCTGAATACCCTTCAAGTTTTCCATAATCATAAATAAACCAGTGGAACAATGGCCTTGAATGGTCTAACAATAACAGGGAAGAGTCTCTGATGCAGAGCTGAAGGCCAGAACTATTTTTTGTATACATTAAGGGCCTTTGGGGACACTTTCTGGTAGGTTTTTGCAGCAAGCTGTGGTATTTGAAGCTGTTGCTGTTGAATAAATTAGTATTTATTTCAAGAAATAATGAGGGCTATACTAAATAAATAGTGTCACTGAGAGAAGAGGGGAAAGCACAAAAATACATACTTTAGAAAAGGAAGAAAAGTGGTTCAGCTGAAAGGACTTTTTCACACCTGAGCCTAGTCAGAAGGTTAGGGGAACTTCTTCATTTCCACTGCCTATTTTTGCTCTTGCATATGGCTTCTCCGTTTCCCGGTTCTGGCAAGGGCTGAAAGCAGAAGGGCAGGCTGTAAACTAAAATAGACTAAACCGAGCTTTTGAGCACATTTGCTCAGGGAGTGTGGGGTGTACAGCTGTGCTGTCAGACTGCCCGGAGCCCATGGCCAAGCGTGGCAGATGGGACCAGGCACCCTTAGGGGACGAGGACGAGGAAGGAGATCCCAGCACACCCTCAGCACAGTCGCCCTGGGGCTCCTGCGGTGCACAGCCACTGCCAGAGCCCTGCAGGGACAGTGCCTGTGGGACACTAACCACAGCCAGCTCAGCCTCCCTCACCTCCCCTCATTCAACGAACGTCAACCCCACCATGCTCTGCCAGGACCCACAGTCGCTCCTGTCTGTGCCCAGTTCTCACTCTTCCCTCCCAGGTTCAGGTGGAAGCACTGCCCCATGGGGTTTTCTTTCCCCATGTCTTCTGTTTTGCTTTCTTGTGATCCTTTAATTTTTCTTTGAGTATTACAAAATTCCTTTTTTTTTTAACAGAAATGGTTTAAACAATAGTGTGGTTTTACCTCCCTGTTAGGCAGTTCTTTGAAAAATAAAAGCACCACCTCTGCATTGTGGCCTTTTACTTGTCTCTGAGGGTAGGTAGGTTAGCATAAAGGTGCTTGCTCTGGCAAGCCTAAGTTGTTCAAATATATAATTTCTTTGCTGTCCCAAAATAGAATAATAGAATCATAGAATCATTAAAGACCTCAAGGATCATCAAGTTCGACCATCAACCCACACCACCTAACTCACTAAACCATGTCCCGAAGCACCACATCTACACGTTTCTTGAACCCCTCCAACGTATGGTTGGGTTTTGACATACATGGATGACAGATGCTTGGCTGATTTCATGGTGAAAGTTGAAGCATCCTTGATGAACGCTTTGTGAGTAAATGTCTGTCTCTTTGATCAAACTAAAATACTAACCCTTTACTGGGATGGTGGAAGGCATGGCTATTGGGGATGACAAATAGTCTCCTGACTTTGCTAAGGGGGAAAAACTTATTCTCAAAGAGTCAGAAAATATAATGGTCGGGATGCATTCTTCCCCATCTTGCTTTCTTCTTCAAAAATAAACTAGGGAGGTAAAGAGGGGCAGGGTCCCCTGCACACAGACGGCATTCCAGCAATACTGTCATCTTCCAGGTTGGGCTGCATCCTCTGCAGTGGTTAATCTTTGGACACTGCAACCTTACCGCACCACCCGCGAGCACTGGAAGGGGAGCACAGCTAAGGACACAGTGAGTCACGCTCATCCCTGTGGAAATCAGCACAGTCAAGTCGGGGACAGACTAAGCCTTGTGCAAGAAGTGCAAAAGCGCTCAACGCAAAGCTGTGTCCCCGGTCCCCCCCATACCTGTCGGCTGGCGGGATCTCGCCTCTTTCAGGTAGTAGAGGGCCTTGTTGAAGTCACCCAGGTGGTAGAACGCCACTCCCGATCGGTACAGTGCCTTGAAGTTCTCTCCTTCTTTCTGAAGCACCTTGAGGCAGTACTCCTTGACTCGCTCGTAATTCACCAGCTCGGCCTGGAGCAGGCAGGCTGCAGGGGATGGGGATGACGGGGAGACAGACAGACAGACAGGAGGACATTAGCGCCATATTTCTCCCTGCTCTTGCACTCTGCACAGCGGGGAGGAGAGCAGCTTAGGTGAGGGAAATGACTCAGCCCCATGATTCAGAAAGGGTGCAGTCATATGGATTGTTTGCTGAACCCGATTGTTCACAATTTAAATACCAACACTTCTATTTTTGGCATTGCAAAGTGAAGGGATTGTGTTTGTTTTGGGGGACTGGGGGGAGAGAGCAAGAACGTAAACATCCCTCCACAGAGTGGGAACACTGAACAGTCTCAAGACAGTGACCAGCTTCATTCATTTGTAGTAAAATCGCTTCTCAGACTGAGGGCTGGAGCTCAGGAAGGTACAAAAAGGCAATCAATCAGTTATCTAACACAGAAAAAAGGGACTAAATTAGATCAAAATGTGTATTTGGCTTAATCCAAGGCTGTTAGATTTACAAATAATAGGTAATTGCCTTTTATCCAGGAGGTCCTGTGTGGAGCTTTGCTATAGGAAATGAGAAGGGCTCTGCTCTGTTGGAATGGGTGGGTAGCAAACCAGAGACACCTGGAGTGGTAGTATGGGGAACAAACGTGCTAGGCTGTGTGCTTTCTGCAAAGCATTCCAGCACAGGTTCATCCTGAGAGGGTAGTTCTGCTGGCTTCCTGAAGGAAAAGGGAAGCACAGTGAAGAACCAGCGTGCCCAGGACTCTGTATGTTGAAGGACAATTGCTGCACCAATGTCAAAGAGCTGAAGAAAATCCCCACAGTGAGTTTCCTGCAGGTAGGAGTGAAAGGGGGAGATCCTTGAGGCATGCTTTGCAGCCCTGTTTGTGGCTTACTGCAGGGCTTACTCTGGTGGGCTACACTTCGTTAGGCGTGTTGGGCATGAAGCATGGGAACACGAAGAACAGGACGTGGTGCAGTCACAGTCTTTGGGGAAATGAAGAAAGTTGTGCTCTCCACAAGTCCACCTGGTGCTGCAACCCGAGGCAACTCTGGGAATGACAGGATTTGAGGAAGGGGGAAGGAAGGCAGGATACCACTGCAAGGATCCCTTCAGAGGCTGGCAGTGTCAAGTGCCAGGGCATGGAGAGAAATTTCCCATGGCAGGTGGTGTTACTCAGTGTGTCTCTGGCAAGGAGGAGACTCGCTGCTCCGGGAAATCCAAGGCGTCACAGTCACCAATGAACTGCCAGACTTCATTTTTTGCATGGTAACTGCAGCCTGGGTCAGGAATATGATACAGTTCTTGACCCCCTTCCCTTTGTACCCCTGAAGTAAGCCCTGCTTCCTCTCCGTATCTCACTTCACAGTTCATGAGCAGGCTAGATGACCTCCAGAGATTCCTTCCAACATAAATTAATCTGAGTCTCTGACCAGTTAATTCGGACAGAATACATTCCTAACCCAAGACCATGTTTAAAGTTTAAAAAGCTAACTGGGACCAATCATAAACGGGCTGTTACCAGTAGAGAATTGATGGTACGGTTGTGCTGAGCAAGGACTAGAGAAGTAGCCTCACTGCTGGTATGTTTGGTTGAGTGACGCGGTAATTACTAATGAGACCTTTGTCCCGTTAGCTTTAATGATGGACTTTCGATATATTTTAACAGCTCCTGCCATTAAAGTGCGTAGGTACTTCAAAGGCATCTGGTTGCTGGCTATTTGACTGCCAGTTAAAAAACACATAAGTCTCTGAAAGCTTAGCACCATTTCCTTATCCAGAATTTGTCCCTTCCTATTTGTCAAACATTGATTTTTCTCACTCTGCTTCTAATGGAGCTTGAAATGACTGTGCCTTGTTTTCCTTTATTTTTCAAAGCTATCAAAAAGATGGCCGTGTAAATTTACTGCTGGCTTCACAGCCCTGGAAATGGGATTGCTTTGTTTATCTGCTGACCAGTAGCATGTACAGCAGTGGCAGTAGCTTTCTGCATGCTGCCAATCTGATCCAGCCTTTCACGATCTGTGAAAGTGCCTTTCAGAGCAACTAGGAGGGGTGGATTGCAGTCTCCTTGTTCATTTACTACTTGGTATTTCCAGTTAGAGTCATAGAAATGACTCTATGAAAAATGACAGGCAGTCTATTCATGTATATTAACTCAGTAATTTCATATTGGCCTTGCTTCATGGATTGTTTAAAAAAAAAAAAAAAAAAAAAAGTCTTCCACATCCTGCTAGTTCATAGACCCAAATGGGCTTCCAGATACCCAGCTGGGTTCTTTCTATGACTCACACTCCCAGTAAGGATTCTGCAGGGCATCCCCACTAACCGTGCATGCCGCAGAGAGAAGTCAGTAGCACATGGCTAGCGGGAGAGGTGCATGTTTATCTGAACCAAGCGAGCAGATGGATGCGCAGGAAACAGTTCTGCTGGACGAGCTGGCCATTTGGGGAGCCAGCGATGGAAGTGGCTGATGGAAATGAACCTGGAGGGAGTACCTCTCTTATAAATATTTAGAGGTGTGTGCTTTCAGTTCTTGGTGGAGTGAAATGATCTTAATGGACTGCAAATATTGATGCAGTTAGTAATTCAGCTTTCAGAAATGGAAGAGACACGGAGTGCTTGTACCTCCTACCTAATTGAGTCAGGGGAGAATTGTTTTGAAAATGTGTTGCTTTCCTAAACAGACATGTGCATCTCTGGCTGGGAGTGTTTGTTTACCACATCAAACACCTCATCACCCTCCTTCTCAGTTCATAATAGGCCCCCCCAGTGAATCCTTCTGAGGAACAGAACTTGCTCAAAGAGACCGAATTGAGAGGTTTATCCAGCTCCTCCTGCTTTCTTGAAACTGGACGGGCTTGATCCCACACAGCACCATCTCTGATAGCTCTCCGGCAGTCAGAAGGGTGCCCTTACCTGCAGGTGCAAACCTATAGTCGCCCTTTCCCTGCAGGTCTCGTTGTCATTGCGATACAGCATCCGGTGGCTGCATCTCCCCAGCTCAGCGTGCAGGGTGTCCTGCTTGCCCGCAGTGTGCGATGGTTATCCATCATACCTGGTTATCATCCTCAACTCAGCAGCTGATTTAGTGTGTCATCTTAAGCAATAAGTAACTCCTAATTTTTAAAACAATGTATGTCACATGGTGACGAAGAGCCCCTATCTGCTGTATGATAAGCTGTTTGGAAACTACCGGGTGAAATGTGCTGTGGGGAGGGGTTGAAATTTATTGCTGTTGGCTCCAATGGAGGGTCCCTGTCCATCTCACTCCCCAACTGGATATTGATATTTAAGCAAGGAAATAGGAAGTTTGTCTCTTTTTCTTTATAAGAGGACTGTTAAACTTTTCAATTTGTGGACTGAAGGAAGCTATGCTAGCCAGCTTCATGAGTTGTAACGATTTGAGAGGTGCGGTGCAGGTCTGGTACCAGCAGAGAACTGTACTGTTAGAGCTGATCTGTGTGGCCCTGTTCAGCACAAGGGTAGACAAACAAACATTAAAGCCCCTGTAAACCCACAATACATCCACACTTTTAGCCTCTACCAGTAGCTGCGGTTAGCAATGGTGGGAAGTTGTAACTAGAATTCCATCAGTTGAGGGTTTTGGATTCTACTTAATTGCACTGTGAATTAATTTGGAATTCCAGAGTATCTTTCAGGGAGATATCTAGACTTGACAGGTGCCAATGAGAAAGGATCCGTGACAGCTCTTTTCTCCCAAAGGTTAATTACTTTCATTGTTTAAGAAATTTCACTATGTTTCTATGCTGATTTTTTTTCCTTTTTTTTTTTTTTTTTTTTTTTTTTTTTTTTTTTTTTTTTTTTTTTTTTTTTTTTTTTTTTTTTTTTTTTTTTTTTTTTTTTTTTTTTTTTTTTTTTTTTTTTTTTTAGCTGCAATTACTAGTCATGGGTGGAATTACTAGCCACACCTCTGCTACCCTGAAAAGCTTGTGTTTGCTTGTTGCATTGGTACTCTGAGACTTTGGTCAAGTCACTCCTTCATCTTCTCTTTAAGAGCCTGCATAAAGAAGTGCCTGGTGTCTCCTACTACAAAACCCCCCTATTTTTAAGCTTTCCTCACTTTTATAGCTGTTCTCTGAGCCCTCGAAGTTCAACTGCAAGTGCTATCAGTCAGCATCTTACCAGAGAAACCTCTTCTGTGTGAATACCTCTGCAGGTTATGCAAATAGCTCAATTTGGCCAGTACGTTTGGCTTCTAATTTTGGCTGAGCTAAGAACTAACTCTGGAAGTAGGATGTACGGGGTTTTAACGTGGAGATTTTGAACAGCAAGACCAAGAGCCTTGCCTACCTGGCAATTTTCGCCAAAGGGTAATTCTGCATGCTGGAACAATCCTCCAGACGCAATTGATACCAGTGGCTAAATTCCTGCTCTAGGCAAGGCTCAAGACCTATCCGTGTTGCAGAACACTTAAGAGAGTGAGCCAGATTACTGTGCAAACGTTAGCATACCCCTACCCTGTGGCATGTTCCTTGGGCTCAGCCGTTGTTAGTCATAACAGGAATTCCATGTGCTTTTGTTCTGGAGGAGGAAAATGCCCTTGCCCTGCAGGAACATCTTGGGTTGCAATTTAATATTTCACAAACTCATGTCCTGTTTGCAGTTCACTGTCACCCAGGCAAGCTGGTAGCACTGCCTGTTTTTAAGATTGCCTTGTGCCTTCCACTGTAGGAGAGAGTCATCTGCTCATAACTTCACTGGTCTTTTAAGTTTTTGGACTAAAATATTCCATGTGCAATGTCTGCCTTTGACGCCTGCTTTTGCAAAACGTCAGCCAAGACTGTTCAGGTATCTTTGAAAAACAGGCTAGGGTAACATATCTTATTTTTCCCTTGTTAGAGATCTCTGGTGACTGTCTCTTTGGATTTGTCTCATGCCCTCTCATCGTTTGGCTTTGCAAACTGAAATCTGGCAGATATCATTTGTGTCAAGCAGGTGCCTTCTGTTATCCCCAGGGTAATCTATAGCTGGCTAGCTGATAACCTTCTGAAAATAAAACCACCATAGTACTGCATATAATACTTAGTAGAGATGTCATAGAATTTGGTACCCAAATCCACTGAGTATTTGGTCCATCCTGGGTACAATCTAATCTAGGAAAAAGCGGGAATTTGTAAACTTAGAGAGCAAGAAGATTCTCTCTTGGCTCACTAGCCGCAGGAAGAAAGAAGAGCAGTAAGTGGAAACCAAGCTGAGTGGGGTTGTGTTAGTTACGACAGAAAGACAGGGAGACAGATGTTTTCAAGGGGAGATGGGGGCTGCAACACCCATGGGGACAGAGGCACAGAACTGCTGGGGTGGGGAAAGCGGTGTGTGAGTGGGGACTTGAGGTCTATTGAGGAGGCAAAGTCTGGGGGGAGGAGTTTGGGAGCAGGTGCTCAGGACACAGAGACTCAGTGCAGCTAGCCCAAGGACCAAGAGAAGCATTTACAACAGTGAAGCCCAAGCAGAGGAAACAAGTCTCACTAGGTGTGTATGGGAGCAGCTGTTCCAGCAGACCCCTTAACCATAATCCCATTCCTGCTCTGAATCATCTTTTTCTCTGCTGAGTGTACTCACCAAGGGATAGTAACCTGCAACGCTCAAAGCTGGCCCCTGCAAACATCCCCTGGGGCTGGAGCAGGTGTCCTACGCAAGAGCTAATAGTAAATCCTGCAGTTGAACCTCTCTCGTATACCCACACAAAAGGGTCTGCATCGAAATGGGCTTTGCTTTCCACCCCTTAGACTGAAAATCTAGGGGATATTTGATTTTCCTTCCAAAAATGTATTAGTGCACTTGGTGTGCTTTCACTGAGGAGTTTACTGCGAGGTGAGCAAGGCTAACGAGACTGTGCCAGACAACCTGTGGTTTAAAAAAACCCTAGCCTGTATTGATTTGTTCATTGCAAAGCAGAGAGAAGTAGATAAATTCATCACTGCTTAAACCTGAAGTGGATATTCCCTCTTTACTGTATTTATTCTTGACTCTGCCACTGGAGTTTAACACCCTGTGTGGATTATTACTCCTTAGTAAGCACTAGGTACTCCAGCCACTACAAACTCAATGCATATTTCACAAACCGACGCTGTCATTCCCAGAAATAACCACAATTAAACTCTGCACAATACTTTGCTTTCTGATATGATCTCACTCTAAGCACAGGAGCCAGCAGCTCACTTAAAATCTATTTAAATCACAGGAAGATGGTGCATATTCTTGCTCTGGTTCTATTTTGGAAAAAAAATATGATTGATGCTTTGATATAAGTGCTTCAGGGTTTTATTCAGACATTTGATTAAGACCGTTATATATCATTGACCAGGCTTTGTTCTCATATCTCTTTAAGAGTTGAAGTAATAGGACAGACTAGGGGAGTCTCATATTTCTGCTGCTTCAGAAGGCTTGGCATCCTTCATGGTGAAAAGAAAAAACATGGTAGTGATAACTTCTGGTTTGATTTAAGTCTTTGGGAAGAAAAATTCTTGGGATATAATAAAAAGAAAAGGAGGGGGGGAAAAGAGGAAAAATCTTTGTCTCTGAATAGACAGTGACCTTCTAACCATGACACTAATGGATGCATCACTGATCTCTGCGTGCTGCAGGTTGCAGTCTGTGTAAACGGTGTTTACAAGAACATGGAGCTCATGGTGTCCACAGGAGGAATTAAAGGGGATGCTGTTACTACATGACACTGAAAATTTCAGCCAAATGTTAGTAATTTAAATTGTCATTAACTTCTAAAATGAATCAGGTAAAACGTTTCATAAGATGATGCTGAAAATGTAAAGGGTTATCTTAGAATAAAAACTACTTAAACTACTTTAACGTACAGCATAAAAAGACCTGGAGTACTGAAATGCTTACCCAAATTTCTCTGAAGTTCAAAGTACTGATCCCGAGTGTGCAGACTGCACAGGTTACATGTGGATGGCACAGCCCACCCAATCTCTAACCCATGTTTTAACCTGTGTTAAATTTTCAATCCAGATTGACACTAAAAGGAGCCATTTAACATGAGGGAATGTAAGAAGCCTACACCAAGAGAACACAGCAGAGGTGGTAAAGCATCTGTATCTGCACTGAGCTCCATATGGGCTGTGCCTTTCAAGAATGCAACCCAGCATTCCTCAAAGAGGATGCTTAAAGCATCTTTTTTGTCAGAGAAATGTCGCATGCGGTTTCACTACAGGGCTGAGACACTAATTAGGATCTGCAGTTTCCAAACAATCTCTTCCATGAAATATTTCTCTTCTTTCTCTATAGTCCAAGCTTGCAAACAAGGAGGATTTTCTGGCTTCTCACCAATAAAAAGCTAATTATAGACAGCTTGATAATTTCTGGCAATAATCTGATCAGCTGACTCCCGGTTCCCAGACAACTTTAATGGGATGAAAAGGGAATATCAGAATGACAATACAACTTCCCAGGCAGTGGCTCTCATTTATTCCTCTCCAGGTACCAAAAAAGCCTAAATACACCCCTATGCTTCTGCTTGCAGGGAAACGTGTGGAAAATTAAAATCCGAACCGTATGACAGGTTGTCTCTGTCTGTAGGGAGGGATTAATGCTAAATGAGGTGTGGATCCACAAATGTTTGGAGAACCCAAACAGAGACACCTCTTCTAAGCCGCCTTCCCTTTCTTCCCATCCTGCCTCCTTGGCCATGCCTTCCTCCCAACACATTGCATGGTTTCCTTCCGTTCTCTGCTGCTCTTGCACCCTTCATACCTCTTCCAGAGGAAAGACCTTGACTTCACAGTCCCAACTAGCTTTTCTAGGAGAGAGAGAGACTGCAGTAGTGACGGAAGTATGCCGATGCTTCCACCTTCATGCACGTTAAGAGGCACCTAGCAGATCTCAAAGGAGCTGCTGAGCCTGCAGGCTTTCTGTGGCTGGCAGCCCACCCTAGGACCCTCCTATGGCCATCCTTTGGAGCGCACAGGGCTGATAACAGGGAGAAAAGTAATGGTTAATGGGAGCTGTCAGAACAAATCAGTTCGATCACCCTGTCACTGGCTGAAGTTTATCTTGAAGATAAAGGCAAAACAGTAGATGTTACATATCTTGGCTTTTACACTAGTCAAATGACAAATTCTAGTGACATTTTCTTAAGCAAATTGAAGGAGAACAGTCTAAATTAATAGACTTAACTCTGTTAACAAAGTGAAAGGCACTATTAAGTAGGGTTCTGCAGTGATCTGTCCTAGGCCCTGTGGTATTTGGTATTGTCAATAAAGGCCTAAATGACAGACTGCAGACGGTCGATTTGCAGATAACACCAAGATGTGAGGAGCTGGCGTGTGGTGGAAGACGGGGTAGAATCCCAGAGGATCCCCATAAGCTGGTGGTGTCCTGACAAAAACAGGATGCAATTTGACAGGGGCAAGTGAAAGGTGCTACAATTAGGCAGGAAAAACCCCCACAGTGTGAGTACAGCAGGAAACAGTTGGAGAGCAATTCTGCTGGAAAGGATCTAGGGAGTGCAGTGGATCGCCAGCTAAAGTCAACAAGGTTATCCTGTTAATGAAGAAAAATGCACACCAGCATGTATGAAAAGGAGCAGTTTGCAAGACACGTGAGGGTACTGTGTCTCATTTTGGATGCTAATCTTGAAAGAAAATGTGGACGTAATCCACAGGAGGACCCTAACAATAAGAAGTGGTCCAGAGAAGACAGAATGTAAGCCCTCAAGAAGACTGTGAGGGAAGATAGGCTAACAGTGTTCATATATGTAAAAAGAAAAAAAAAGGTATAAGCAGGATACAATCTGTTGTTCTTGTACCCGGGAAGTAAGAAGAGGGCTTATATTTCAGCTAAGAAGAACTTTCTAGCAGTGAAGAGAGTGAAGCATTGAAAGAGGCTGCTTGGGGAAGTTGTGAAGGATCCCAGCTTTGGAAGTGTTTAAGAAGAGCTTAAGCAAACATTACCTGGGGTATGTCTTATCTGTACCTTTGTACCACACATGGGTATGGATGGAAGACTCTCGAATTGCTGTTCAGCTCTGCAGTCCCGTTATCAATTGTCCTGTTAACACTCAGAGTATGAATGGTTTCAGTTCTCCTTGGCAGCTGCCATTTACTGCTAATTCCTATCAGAAGGTCCTGTTGGAGGATGTCAGAGCAACATGCTAGCCAGACATGGGAATATGCAAGCACTTAAGAGCAGGCATGAATGATTTCTGCCTTTCTGTGTGTTTATGTTCCCATATTTAGACTTTTATATTTTTCAAGAGCACAATACTTTAGAAGTGGTTTTGATTTCTAAAAGCTACTTTAAGGTAAGTTGGTGGTGATTTATGCTTCTTTTTTTTTTGTCACAAATCCAGTGATATAGTTCTGCAGTTTTCCTTCAAAGGGCTAAAGCTTTGAGAAGCAAGGAATTTCAGCAAACTTTTCATCTGATCCTCATAGCTTGTGTTTTGAAAGAGTATTTCCCATAGTTACTGGTCCTTCAAATCAAAACTAGAGGCTTAATGAAAATTCTTAGCTATGGTAATATTAAAGAAGTAGTTAAAACCTAGCTGTCAAGCAAATGAAAATTGTTTTCTGAAGCCAAAATCTGCCTCCAGCTGTGTACCAGCAAATCTTTATACTAGCAAAATAAAGAGCTTAAGGTGGAAATGATCTTCATATTGCATCTTCTAATCTCCATGCCTTTCATTTTCCCTGCTGGGAGAGGTAGGAGTAAAGCTCTAGCAAAGCACTGGTAGAGCAAGAGCTTCAGTCAGCTTTTAACTACTAGGGCATTTTGACTCTATGTTATCCGTGAATACTGGCTCCTCCCACAGACACGTTAGAAGAGATGGAAATCTCTTCTGTTTGTTTTTGCCAAGGTTGTTATTGCTGATCTGTCAAGTTAAATCCCCTGGAGGTTTCCTCCTCTCTGACTTTATATTTACCTAGTAATTTTTGACTTGTCTTTATCTTTTAAAATGAATACTGTTTGAGTCCAGTCTAGCCCAGTCAACATGACTTTAGATATCTTTGGCCTTCAGATCTACTGTTCTAGTTGCTATTTATTCCACCGCCCCTTCCTTGCTGTTTGTTCACCTGGTGTTGCTTTACTCTCTCACTGTGGCACCTTCTCTACATTGTACCCTTTCCTCCTCTGGCCTCGTGTTGCTATCGATACCCACTGGAGGAATCTGGTCTCGAGTCATTTTCACAAGGGAAAAGTGTAGAGTTTTATCAGAGACCAGCAACATCAGACGGTGACAACCGTCTGGTAAGTGCCTGGAGTTCAACAGCAGTCCAGCTCTAACAAGTCCTATCCAATATTTTATGATTCTTACAAGAGCGTATTACACAGTGAAATTGAGGTCTTGATGGAACTATGTTTTTTTAAACCCATCTGAGACAAAGAGGGGATTTCTATAAGCAGGGATGTGCTTTGGAGGATGTGGTGGATTTCGAGCCACCTTCTCCACGGAAGGGTGAAGCATCTTTTGCTCACAGTGGTTCAGACAACTGACAGTGGTACTGTGAAATGCAGCTGGAACAGCTTGAAGGCTCTCAAATGAAGTCACTGACGGTTGTGCATGCCAGGACTGCCTCAAGCCTGGCTTACTGCAGCATGTTCAATTTGGGATGAAAGCTAGCACTTTATCCTCTACCACAAATTGGGCAGGATGAGGTGGCTGCATCACATCTGTGTGCTGTGCCCCGTGGTGGCTCACAGCTCACCTCCCGGGACACGTGCGAGAGCTGGCCCCTGCAGAGTCCGCTAAGGGGAGGAGAGCAGGAGGTCTTTGGGGCCACCTCCTTGGGTATTCATGCCATGTGTCATTGAGAGGGACTGAAAGGCTTTTGGTTTTTCCTTGAACTCTCCCTAGCTGAGAAGACTCATCTGGCTAGATGGAGAGGTCAAATGGGGAGGAACATTTCTTTCATTAAAATAATAACCCATTCACGTGTTTTATCCAGGTCCGGTGTAGCCCAAAGCCTTTCCGTTTTAATGATGTTTTGAAACAGAGAGAAACCTTTATGGCCTCTGTGGGAGGGATGGAGAGAACAGCTGACAGAAGGCAGAGGATGCCCAAGTCAACTCTTTTCTAACTGCAGAGAGAGGTATAAAACAAAGCTCTTGAAACCTTATTTTCCTTAAAAATAACCTAAAACTTCCACAGAAGAGTGGTTTGTCAGCAACAGAGCCAACTAAACCTGGCTGTGTCACCTGGCTGAGCTTCGATAAAGTGAGCTTAAGCATCACCCTTTCATGAAGTTGGGCCTCTAGTCCTTGCTTCTTCCCTGCTCTCCATTTATACCATGTACACTTGGTACCATTGAGACTTCTGTCCCTCGATCAAATGTAGCTGGCCAACAGGTTAGAAAGTTATTGAGAGGGGACTGAGAGGCAGACCACAGCAAACATACTTGCTTCCGACTCATTTCCTTTGGAAATCAGGCTGAAAACAAATAAACTACAGACCGGAGGGATGATTCAGTGTATTATTTGCTTGAGAAAGTCAGGGTCTGAGCTGTGCAGCAGCACATAAACCAGCCCTCTAATAAGATGGCTTCTCTTTAATATAAACTGTGGCAAAGTGCTTCAGGTAAAGGTCTCAGATCATTCCCAAACCATTCATACACCACGTCTGTGCAATGCTTTGCTAGCAGTGGAGGAGCCAGGGAGGAGCGTGTCTGATTTGGAGCACATGGAGAGTATCTTCTACCCCAAGCAGGGAGCTTGTTTTCAGGCACCAGGAACATCCAAATCACTTTCCTGGATCAAGCCAGTAACGCAATTCTCTGTCTTGACTGTGCCAGTTAAGCTAGGGAAGATCAAGATACAGTGTAAGAATTATGTGGTGGCTAAAGAAGCTAAACAGGTTCAGCTGAAGAGCAGAAATAGAGATCACCACTCCACTATCTCAGGAATTAATTCCAGAATTGAGCTGGTTTAGTGTTTTTGTTAATGTCCCTGATGTAAAAGGAGGAGTGCCCTACTGACAAGGTGAAGTTGGAAGGTACTGTTAAAAGGGACAAGGATGTCTTCTAAAAAGAACTACATGACCTGGTGGACAGCAGTGAAATTAATTGGGATGTTAGTCGATAATACAAAATTTAAGACCATACTTTTTGGGATTAATAGGAACTTCTGGTAGAATTTGTGAGCACATGAGCTGGAAACAACCAGAGGAAAAGGATGTGAATATGCTTGCTGATCACAGGATGACTGAGTCATTTACGTGACATGGCTGTGGACAGGGATATTAAAATCTCAGGGAAGTCTATTCATAAATCCAAACCAGTTAGCAGCAGTTTTCAAGCATGAAAATGTAATATTTGCTTTACAGTTTTTATCCTATTTAATACAGCAGTGAATGTTGTGATTAGTTATGTGTCTAAGCCTTCTTTTCTAACCTTATTAGGCTCTTTAACTCCATGATACCTTCTGGCACTGTACTCCAAGTTAATCAGCCCTGGGTTTAAAAAATTATTTTCTGTTATTCTATTAATTTAATTTACCCTCTTACCCCATGAGCAAAGCTCCTGAGCTGCCTCCGTTTGAGCTCCATCACAGTAGTTAGAAAATGTACAAAGGAAAATTTTGTACATTTCCTTTGTACTTCCAATATAGGTAAGGATCTTGTGCTGCTCTGGCTTCCTTGCAACTTGAATGCACCACTGTGTCTGAGGCAATCAATCACTGCAAAGCATTTAAGAAGATAGCAATCTGGGATTTGAATGATGTTAGTGTTAAAAAAATATGGTGCCTAAATTTGTTGAGGATTAGCTTTGCACCACACTGTTTGCTGGGAGCATCATTGCTACAGACATGGGGCGGAGATTCTGATTTGGTTCTTCTTGGAGCACTAGACAAGAAAAAAGGTGCCTTTGCACAGCGAGGGCTAGGGCTGACTTATGGTGGCTTTCCAGAGCATCAGAACAGGTTCCTTCTCTCATCATTCTGCTTCCGCAGGATCAGGTGGGTGGGATGATGACCGCTCTGGGCAGCTCCTGTTCGGAAGATGCTACGGCTGTTCCATAGGGCCCATTTATTCTCTGAAAGAGTGGGTGAAACAGAAATCATTCTGCCCTCTCTGGGAGCAGGAGTGGAGCAGAGGAATGCAAATTCTCACTGCATCTTCCCTGAAGTTGGTTGAAAGATCATTCTTTGTATCATAAAGATGCTTTTCATATCAGGGTGACTGTAGGGCTAGCACAGCACACCGGAAGTAGACATTTGTTAGTCACATCAGCCCAGAATAGCCAAAGGAAGCACTAAAGGTCTGACATAAATGTTCAAAAGTCCCAGACACTTCCTCTGCTTTTAATCTGCTTCCAGGAGTAAATTTCCTCTCCCACACACTACGCTGGGGAACGTGCAGGGCAAAGATAAGCCACTGCTTGTTTTGTATCCTCCCCTCCATCTGCTTCAGACAGGAGTAAACAGCTCTGCTGCCTGGAGTAAGCCTTACAGATGCATCAGACAGGTAGCAAATTTCCACCACTGCCTGATGAGGTTCTACCACCAGGGCCCTGAACCCTCTTGCTTTACAGAGTAAGGTGATTTGTAGCAAGGTAGATACCACTTGAGTTTTCTCAAGCAGGAAAAGAGCTGTTTAGGTGTTCCTGATGTGGCCAGGCCAGAGTAACACCAGAGGTGTGAAAACAGAGTTGTAATCAGGGCATCAGAGTAGCTTTGGAATCGAAATTGGAGGAACACTAGTTCAATGGCTCTTTGCTGGCTGACCCAGCTGCTCCTTTCCAGCAGCTTCCAGGAAACTAGATTGACGGCTAGATTAGCAGAGTTTTGCTGCCTGCCACTCTGATATGAAAGGAGTTGCTGCTGCCATCGATGCAGAACAATCTACGTGACAGCCCCCTTAACTGGCAGCAAGTAAATGCAATGGGCAGGGCTCCTGCTAAAGAAAGGGAACACTGAGCAGCGCTAGAAAAGGGTTTGCTGTGGTAGGGCAGAGATTTGACCTGTCAAACACGGACATGTTGACAAAAGAAAAACGCTGTAGCCTTGCAACCAGCACCAGTGTCCTGCATCCTGAAAGGCTTACGCAGCAGTGTAAGGATGGTTGTTCTCTCCACCTAGGGACAAGCACAGGCTTGCAGTTCCTGCCTTGTCAATGGTACATATGAGTGAGTAGGACTGAGATGTCATGATAGTCAGGGGCTTGGGACACGGGACTTGTCAGGCAATTCTGGGTTCTCTGGCAAACGTATCCACAACTGCTAGAGGTACAAACACTACAAGATTGTTTTTTTTCTCTGACTCCCATCGGGAGGCTGTTGCAGAACTGTTCAGGGGTGGTGACTTACACAAGATGAGTATGTGGTGCTGTGATGAGCAAAGTTGTGATCACAGCAGCGCAGGACAAGCATGTGTTAAAATTCATACCCCTGCTCAGAAGAGTTGGTAATTTTATCAAGGTGAAGGACGAAGGGTGTGAAGATACAGGATATAGTAGTAATGTAGTGCCTGTAGGTGTGACAGTAGAGATGGGCCTTGAGGAGAGCCAGGAAGGGAGAGGAGGTCCAGTCTGCACCAATACACTGCATGCAAAAATCAGCGCTCAAAGGAACTGGGTACAACCAGGTGCTGTGGGTCAGAGTACGAAAACAAAGGGGCTGAAAAGAGATGGGGGAAACCTGGGACAAAAAGTCTGACAGAGCTGTGTTGCAACTGGGAGAGCAAGTAGAGGAATTAAAAGGGTAAAGGCACAGACTGCGTAAGCAGCCCTGACTCCTGAGCTGAGAAACGTGCTGGGAGAACTGGGTACACGGGACAAAGCCAAGGAGAAGCAGATGGTGCTATCCAGCCCATGAGCCTCAGGGTGATGGCGTGTCAAGAATTTTGGAGAGTAGGGAGAATAGCGTGGATTTTGAAGTAAAGATCATGACATTAGCTATTGCCTATGGATAGCAGCAGATGAGCTCTGGCACATCAGGCTGTGACAGCTAAAGATCATTGCTCCCAGCTGTCCCTTCTGCCATGGGTTAGCACAGAGAGAAAACGTGACTGTGCCTAATTAATTTCCATGAATTGTCTTAGTATTGTTTCCAGCAAGGCAAGCTACGGTGTCCTACTGCCACCTTCCAGCCTCACCCAAGTGTGTCCCCACAGAAGCTACCTTCAGCAATTCCAGCACAGCTTCCAGAAACTGCACTGGCTCTACAACCTTTGTTAAAGAGAACAGAACAGTAACGCTCTACGTCCCCACAGGATTTACCTGCATTCATTAATCAATGTCCTGAGTTTTCCGTTTCCCATCCAAGATGCAGTGCAGGAATGAACAAAAGGAGACAGATCCCTGAGCAGCCATTAGTGACAACTTTCTAGCTAATGATACTTAATATTGACTCTTTTTCAAAGCATTTTTAACCCTCAGTATTAGTCACTGGTATGGTAGCCTGATTAAGCTGACAACAAGATTCATAAACAGTTGTTTTCCTTCTATAGCACTGTTTCTCATCCATGAGGTGAGAGAACCCACAAGGAAACAGCCAGTAAATTTTTCAAAACTTCATTACATATTTTCTCCCTTTCTTCATTTTGTTTCCTCGGTTTCATTCTCCTTTATATGTTATTTTCTGTGAGATGGCACGATGTCTGGAAGAAACTGGGACCTGGCAAGNCATCAGGCTGTGACAGCTAAAGATCATTGCTCCCAGCTGTCCCTTCTGCCATGGGTTAGCACAGAGAGAAAACGTGACTGTGCCTAATTAATTTCCATGAATTGTCTTAGTATTGTTTCCAGCAAGGCAAGCTACGGTGTCCTACTGCCACCTTCCAGCCTCACCCAAGTGTGTCCCCACAGAAGCTACCTTCAGCAATTCCAGCACAGCTTCCAGAAACTGCACTGGCTCTACAACCTTTGTTAAAGAGAACAGAACAGTAACGCTCTACGTCCCCACAGGATTTACCTGCATTCATTAATCAATGTCCTGAGTTTTCCGTTTCCCATCCAAGATGCAGTGCAGGAATGAACAAAAGGAGACAGATCCCTGAGCAGCCATTAGTGACAACTTTCTAGCTAATGATACTTAATATTGACTCTTTTTCAAAGCATTTTTAACCCTCAGTATTAGTCACTGGTATGGTAGCCTGATTAAGCTGACAACAAGATTCATAAACAGTTGTTTTCCTTCTATAGCACTGTTTCTCATCCATGAGGTGAGAGAACCCACAAGAAAACAGCCAGTAAATTTTTCAAAACTTCATTACATATTTTCTCCCTTTCTTCATTTTGTTTCCTCGGTTTCATTCTCCTTTATATGTTATTTTCTGTGAGATGGCACGATGTCTGGAAGAAACTGGGACCTGGCAAGATTTAGACCTCCCCTTTTATTTATACTGTTTTCTCTTACTGTTCCCTTTCTCACAACAAACTCATTTATCAGGTGTGCGTTGGCTCTCATTCTAAAGTTCTAATGTGAAATTTTCTGATGACCCCCCATTCTTGGAGCATCAGTTGCACTGCTCAGAGGACACTGCTGAGGAACTGGGGATGTGCTGATGAATTGATAAGTACTTCTAGGAGAAAGGCTGGAGAAGCAGGTCTGGAGTTGGGCCAGAACTTTCTGGGTCTGAGCCCAAGTGAACAGGAGGAAGAGAAGGGTGCTCCACCTGCCGAACAGGGCAGAGGTGGCCCAGCCCCCAGAAAAGAAGGTAACCATGGAGCTCATGGGTGTTTTTAGTTATAGACTAGGAACCAGATTTGGTTTTGACACTAGGTTTTATTGAACCAGCTGAACCATCTCCAGCACAGCACAGATGGAAACCTGTGGAGGTGTAAAAGGCTGTGACTCATTGCAGGACCTTCGCTGCAGAAAACTCCAGGACAGCATTTCAGAAGGGGATGGAGTAAAGCTGGCTGGAGGTGCTGCTACAGACCTCTTGGAAAACATGCCAGTGTTCTCAAGGTGGAGAACAACCCACACTCTTTAGGTAAACAAATTAACCACTTGCTTCTTAGAGAAGCTTTGTGATTTTTGACATCTGCTTCATCTCCCATGGTGAGCCGTAGCTAGGCTTGTATGAACCCCAGCTCAACAAGACAGCTCCTCGGGGCAGTCTGGCGAGGGGCTCTACAATTTCTCAGTACTCTGTTTCAGGCAAATGGTGGCAGGGTCAGCCACGACAGGCTTCTCCTCACGCAAAGGGAATTAAACGTGGTAGAAGTGGCTGCAAAAAACTCCCACTAGAGCCTCAAGTTTTGAAAAGGCTTGGAACAAATAGTGACATACACAGAGGAAAGTGCATCTCCTGCCTCAGCAAAAGTGATGCTGTCAGACATGTGCCACTTAAACCAAGTCTGGAGGCAGCTTGCCATCCTTTCTCTTCCTCCCTCCCACTCCCCTGGCATCCGGCTGTATTTCCATCCCATCCTCCCAATGCACAAGAAGTTCCTCCCTGAACAGAGGTAATTTTGTCCTGCAGAATAAAAGGGAATAGGGAGAGTATTTCTAACGAGCAGTTTGTGACAATGGCTTCAAACCCCAGGTCAGGGTTTGGGCCTATTGCTAAAAAGCCGCACATAGTCCTCAATGTCTATTCCTGCTGCATTGTACCTACCTGGAGCAGTAATTGCATCAGGCCTGTAAAACAAGATATTCCCCTGCTCTCCATTCTGACAGGTGGATTTAAACCAAGAGTGCTGGGAAACTCTCCCCTCAACCAGAGAAAGCACAGACCGCATCCCGCCCTGCTGCTGTCTCTCCTTCCCATCGCACAGCATCCTTACAGAGGGTGGTTCTTGTTGATGTAGCACATAAAAAGAGAACTTCACATCAAGCAACAATCCAAGGCTGCCTTAACACCCACAGCACCATGTGTCCTTGTGAACGTACTTGTTAGCGGCTATATACTGGGATGGGATCTAGCAGAGACTCCTTGTCAGGAGTTCTAGTGGGTGGTCAGTGGAGACAAGTTTTAGCAGCTTTTCTCATGTTTAGTTATATTTTTACCCAGATTAAGTATTATAACTATTTTTACTTGTATTTCTCAGGGGGACTACTCACCAACGTCTGTGCACCTGGTGACGGTTGGGAGTAGCACCTACACCCCGGTGCAGAGCCCGAGGGTGCCAGGGGGTTCCTACGCTGCTGGAAGCGCCGTGTTTTGTGGGACTGTCACTATGACCCTCTCACAGTCACGAATGGCATCAGTGCATGTTTGTGCCAGTGTAGGATTGCAGAACTTATTATCCAGGCTGAGATGTACCTTGTTTGGCTACATTTTGCAATAAGCTGTGCAGGTACACGTGCCTTCCTGCTGAGGCTCCTATAGTAAACTAAACATACCTGAATGGAGATATAAACACGTTACATTTAATTTACATTCATGTAATTAACAAAGCCTTATAGTACTCCCAAGAGGTCATAAATGCAGATGGATAAACTGAGGTTCAAAGAATGAAAAGATTTGACGGAGGTAACAGAACTGGTAAGCGCAGAGAGGGAGGATGAGAACCCCAGGACCCCCAGCACCACTCCTCACCCCAGTTCTCTCCCTGGGTCTGTTCCTCCCGCCAGGATTAGCTCTAGTGTTTCTGTGTGCTTAGGAAAACTGGCAAAGGTTTGCTTATCGCATTGCAACACTCCCTCAGAAGAAAAGCTTAAAACTATGCTTACCCTTAGCATTTTGCTGCTTAGGAGCGACTAGGACTTGTTTCTCTCTGCAGAGTAGACACAGACCTTTTGATCCTGTAAACTTTTAGGCAGTAAAGCTGGAATAAAATGATCACTGCATTCAGTGAGAGTCGAGGCTGCATTCGAGGTAGGTAAATTATTCCTGCTTGCATGCAGTACATAAAGTGTTTATGTTGCTTCTAGATCTAAGATGCTGTAGGAGTGGAAAGGAGACTAAGACATGGGGGTTATTTGGCCAGCTTGCTTTTCTGCGGGCATTCTTCATACATTCATCTTTTTTTAAAAGAACACAAACCACTGACTTGGGAGAAACTCAGTTGCATGCACCATCAGGATAAGATTGTGGTCGCTGTTCTTTAGCTTTCAATAGGGCTGAAAGAGGCAAAAAGAGGTCAAGTGACTTCCTCAAGGTCAGAGACCGTCAGTGAGTCATAAAGAAAGGTCTGTTTGCCTCACAGCCCTGCATTCATTCTGCGAGGCTCTGGGCTGTTGGGAGGCTCTTTCTCTGCCTACCCTAGCAATTTCTGGGAGCCTCAACCATGCTGCTGCTCTTGCATCTGGTGACATTTATCAAAGAGACTTGTGGTAAAATGAAGAGGTATTAGCAGGCCCTTGAAAGAACTGGATTTTGAAGACATGAGGTGCAGTTCCTTTAAGGCAAAACTTTTGGAGCTTAAATTGAAGCCCAGCTAGTAGCTTAGAAAAATAAATGTATGCAACATTGCCAATGGCAAGCAGTGAAAATCCTAGGCCGATTTAAATTTTATTCTTAAAAATCACAATAATTTGGAATCACCAGCAGATCTGGGATCCTATGAAACAGGCTAAATAGTCTAGGTTGTGGGGGTGCCACACATCTCCACAACAGAAGACTTTAGAAAATCACCAAATATTGTGGGGCTCTGGTTAAAGACAAGAGTTGGCCACCCCACCTCATGGTATGAGAATTGCCTGTTGAAGGTGCTCTACAAAAGAACCAGAGCTAAACAAGAATCTGTGTGCATGTCCGTGCCTAAATTTACATCCTGCCAGGCAATACAGGCACTGACAACAGTTTAGTGTTTGCCCACATGTTCTTACTCATGTCATCAGTCAGATTAAAAAAAAAAAAAAAAAAAAAAAAAAACCACACATCCAAAACCCAAACCAACCCCAGCCTTCACCCATGAGATTGCCTCAAGTCCCCTTTGGGTGTCTATTTCTCACCTGCTTACTTGGCCAAGTGCATATTTACCTACAGCTGATGCTCTCCGCTGACTAGTATGCTGCATCGAAGCACGTAATTGTGTGCCTGCCTCTGTATTTATGATGCAAAGCATCTCTGACAGGTGGATATGTGGTGGCCACATGAAAAATGACAGCGCAAAAGCAAGGTGGGATTCGTAAATGCTAAGCTTAGAGAGTAAGTGGAGGTGCTGAAAGAACTTGATAATAAGGACACTCAGATGACAGCTGCTAATGCTGCTGGGTATAAACCAGAGCTGAGCAAAAAACTGCCTTCTCTAGAAGTAGCATGTACTGCTGTTATGCTCTCTGCACTATGCATATTTATTTATTTTAAAAACAGCTCTAGGCACCCATTCAGTGCTCAGAAGCAAAATTCCCTGCATGTCCTCTCCTCCCCATGTCAAATAACACTGACTTCAGCTCTAACAGGATGCGCTGGTGCCTCTGCTAAAGCCCACTGTATAAAGAAACTGGTTGCTTCTGCAGCACCACACTTAGAAAATAAAGTCCCACTGCTGCAGCTCTTGAAGATGCTATTAGAAAAGTATACTAACTATTATGACAGTTCTGGGAGACTCCCTCCTCCCTCTTCCCATCCCTTCAGACACAAATCCACAGATCTTCCTGCTACAGTGAGAGCTCTGGGACTGGGCTAGGAATAGCAACACTGCAATTCCAGTTTAACTGCACGCTCCCCTCTCCACCACGCAGGGCATTTCTTTAAAATTGCTTGCAGACATCCCAGCAGATGCACATGAAACTACACATTTCTGAGACAAATGCTGTTCTCTGCTCTGTGCGTGCCATCTACTGAAAACATGTGACTACCCGTCTGTGCAAAGTGACAGCTTGACCTGCTGCGAGGTTATCCCAGGAAAAGCACTGCTCGCAGCTCTAGGGTTAATTATATTCATCTCCTCCTGTATTCACACTGGTTAAATTTAGGAAAAAAAATCTGTTCAAACCTAGGTTAAAGATAAAGCATGTTTCTCACTCTGATTGCTACTGCTGACGGGATCAGATACAACCAACAGTGAAAAAAATTCCCTGCATAAACCTGAAATGGTAAATAAATAAATGAGCTGGACAATGACCATTATGCAGGACAACTCCTGTCAGCAGGAGCGGACACATTTCTAGCAAGTGCAACTTGTGTATTCAGCAGAAAGTGCCACAGAAGCAAATCCCATCCCTCCCTCCCACTTCATTTAACTTCTACCTACCACGTCCCATTGGTATCTAGCAGAGATACTGCCTGTGAGTACTTTCTCAAGCCCAGGAACTTGCTAAGCTATATTGCTCAGAGTATTATGGTCTCTTTGTATAACCCTGCCAGTCTAAATGATCCTTGCCAAATACAATGGATTTTAATAAATCTGCGAACAGCAATCTGGAGAGAGACAAAATTACAGCTGTGCAATTACGGTATCACTCTGGAATCTCACCTGCCTCTCCCTCTATGCGATTTCAACAGGCTTTTGAAGGAAGAGTATTTGAAAACATGATGAAAGAGGGATGAATTGTGCCCTGCATTACATCCCCAAAAGCACGCCAAGTATAACGGATTGGCATGGATAGGACAAGAGAAGATGCTGGCTTGGTGTTTCAAACTGTTTGCCTTATTTTGCATCCTTTTTAGCACTAGAAAACGGGAAACAAAGCTAACCAACCCTGTCTAGAAAGCCAAAAGCCATGGTGACAGCTGACACACTAATGTCCTGATTTTTTCTATTTTTTCCCCCAAGGATATGAAGGGTATCAAGTGACCCTTCATCCTTCTGGAAAACAGCAGAGCTTTATTCATGTTGTCATTTCGTGCACCTTGCCCAGGTTATGAACACTCTCTTCCCTGTACGTACCTAGGCACAAGTTTTCGTTTGAGAGGTGCTTTCAGGCTTGGAAAGAAGTCTGTGCAGTGCTAGGGTCCAGAAATAACCTCTGATCCTGCAGTTGTTGCCTGGGTAAGTCTCCTTCAAGTCAACAGGAGTTCTGCCTCTGTGAGGACTTCAGAACCAGACTACAAAGTACTGAAACCCCCCACCCCTCCCCTCCATCCTCCTGCAGCACTTCTGAACAGATGGCAGGGAGCAAAGGGAGCGATGATCAAATGTCTACTGACCACAGTGGTGACTGGCAGCTAGCAAAAAAACACTGTGGTATTTGCTTTCAACTTCCATTGCTAAGAGGACAAAAAAAATCTTTTTATATCTAGTACTATTTGGAGCTATTGCAGCAGCACCCAAACCCTTCCCCTTTCTTACATCAAACGTGTCAGAAGGAGTCTCTCTCTCTGTAATATTGTTAATTACAGGCACCAGAACTGTAGCTGTGGTGAAGGGACTGAAGGACAACCTCGGCCAGAGGGAAAAAAGCAGCATGCCATCTTGGCCAGTTTACGAGCCACAATTCCCGTAAATCTGAGCATCCCGCGTCCGCACCGCTGCGTTAGCACCTGTCTCCCGGGGAATGAGGACACGGGGATGAACTGGGAAGGGCCGGGGGCTGGCCGAGCCCCAGCGCAAGCAGCGGCCTGGCCCTGCGCCCCCTCCCCAGCAATACCCAGGGCAGCCAGGCACCGTGCACCGGCAGCGCTTCTGTGCCAGCCGTGAGAGCAGAAAAATGGAAGCCGAGGGGAAGGAAAGGCGCCGAAACGGGCAGCGCAGCGAGGCAGCGCTATTCCGCGGAGGGGAAGGGAGGTGTCCGCGGCGCAGGTGCGGGGTCCCCGCCGCCCCCCGCCCCGCTGACCTGCCAGGCTGTTGTAGCAGTCCACCTCGATGGCCTCCACCGCCTGCCGCTGCTCCTCGCTCAGCCCCGCGCCGGTGGCGGCGGCGGCGGCGGGAGGGCGCTGCCCGGGCGGCTCCTGGCTCCGCAGCAGCAGCAGCGCCTTGAGCTCCAGCAGCGCCCGGTGGTACTTGCCGATGGCCTCCCGGAATTTCTTATCCTTGTAGCACTGCGCCCCTTCGCTCTTGAAATCCAGCGCCCGCCCGATCAGCTCCCCCGGCTCCGCGCTGCCCGCCGCCGCCGCCACCGCCCGCGGCTGGTGGGGGGCTCCCCCCGCGGGGCCGTGCCCATCGC